>JACEIK010007425.1:39026-61379 GCA_018107945.1 Datura stramonium | reverse complement strand
GGCACTCAGATTCAGACATCATAATCTTAATGAAAACAATGAGGTTTAAGTATGAATATTGATTGATCCATTTTTATATTTCTATCCTTTTGAAGTTCAAATGCTTTAACTGACACGAATAATTTTGTGGAGGAGATATTATCATCACTGGGTTCTCCTCTTATCAAATATAGAACCAACAAGGTTGGGGTCGAATCCCACTGAGAATGCATAATAGAAATTATAATTGTAGCGTAAATCCAATTTATAGTCTAAATTTCTAAGGGAAAGGGGGTAATATTTTCTTTAAGTAATTTCTATGTAATTTATCATGTTGTAACTATATAAGTGAGACTAGCTAAGGTTGTATGAGGAGTAATTCCATTGGGTCTAACCTATTACGACCGCTCGTAGACATGCACGGTCAAAAATAATGAGTCTTAGATTCTTTGAAAGTCTTTCGACCCAATTAGAGGAATATCACTATCAGTCCTTCTGACACTTGAGTGTCTACTATCAAATCCTCATTGAGTATTACGGGTTAACTCTACTTACAACAACTCAAGTCATAAGATGAGGGTTGAAAACCTTAAATTCCCACTGTTAATCCCTTTTCCTAATTTAAGCTTCTTTGGTCAAACAAACTTAGAGTAGAGACACACATTGATGTTTGCAACCATCAAAATCATTCAAGAGAGCAAGGATGAATAGTAACCATGCAATATTCTACTCGCAGAATACTATATTTGGAAGATCTAATAACACTAGTCCCGCATTAAGAACCACATCCCTATATGCGGGTTTAACCACTCATTATACCAACAATCAACGCAAAGATACAATAAGTAAAAGAGACATTAATGCTTACAATTAATAAGAGAGAGAGCAGTCACAAGATTCACTCAGAAGTTAATGAAATTTTCTTTGATTGTTTTGCAATAAAGCTAGTCCCTCCATTTTAGAATAAGTGGTGCTTTTTGCTTATGCACACCCCTTAAGATTACTACTCATTCCTGAAAAAAAAATTATTTTTACCCCCTTACTCCTAATAAATATCTTGAAAAAGGTGTAACTCTTTAACATTTTTTTGATTATGTAAAACTCTCTCCATTGAAATAAGGGTAAAATAGAAAGAACATCATTAATGTCTTCTTGATTATGTAAAATACCACTTATTTTGAAATGGAGGGAGTGGTAACTTTTCTTGAAAGATTGAGCTAGTCTCCAAACCCACTTATCCAATCTAAAATTTTTAATTATGATATTTGATATCCACTAAAAAAACTAATATTGTCTTTTAAAGGCTTAGAAGTCGGAGTAGAAGAATTATAAAATTGCCACCATGTTCCCACTCTCCGATCATAAATAGGACCACAGAACTGGTTTGTGGTCCGCATTGTTGGACAAGGGATAAAAGAGTGATCTTCAATTTGTGTCCTAGCACTTCTGTTAAATATGATTTTAGCAAAGGACTACATTCCTAAATTGTGGTCCGAATGATTGGTATGCCGTCCTCAATTTGCTTTAGGAGTCCATGTCATGCCTCTGGGGAACGCACAGGTGTATGCGATCATATAAGTAGTAAAGTGACTCTTTAAGAGCTGGATGTCGAACCCATAGGGACTAGACTATCAGTGAATTATCAAATTTAAATATTAATTCAAATTCACAAGTGTTGTAGTACCCAAGATTTTGTAGTTTGTTACTAATTCTAAGGGTGATCACAATTTAAATGGAAAACAATAATTAGAAGAATCCAGGATTAAGATCAAACAATCATTTATATCTATAATTCACATTGGTTGAAGTATTTATCTACACTTTTGTCTCACAATATAAATACCATGTTCATGGTCTTTCGAGTGTCTAAACATATATTCGAATTAGCCTTACAACTACATCATTGAACAGGGATGTGACAACCTAATTCTTACACATTAATCTAGTGGAGTGGTTTACGGGGTTAATGCCCTTGGTTATGGACTTTCGAACCTCTAACCGTTTAACCTAGAATTAACTTCATAACTACATCTATGAGTGCTGATATGACAATTTAATTCCAAGTGTCTAGCTGTCTTCCCGTTTAATAACCAAACGAGGAAAATTAGGATATTTCTATCCTATTTGTGAATCAAGTCTTGAAAACTTGAACTCACTTCTTGCATTCCTAGTTCTATCCTAGGGTTTTCTCTTTCAAGTTTGCCTAATATTAATACATGCATTTCAATGGTGATCAGACATTAAAATGATTAAAGCAAGAATATAAGAACAAACAACAATGAAGAACTTAAACCAAGTAAGAATTAAACTAATACGTTCATGTCATGTGGCCTCAACCCTAGAAGAAGGGTTTAACCACTCCTGCTTTTACAAAGATTAATGAAAGTTTGTGAATCCAGGTAATTAACAGAGTAGAAAAGAAAAGGAAGAAAAAGAACCCTATTTGTGGAGTTCGTTCGCTCCTTGCTTCTGTTCCTCTTCGATGTTTCGAAAATAATATATGATATCTAATAAAATTACCCAAGTATTCAATTTATAGATGTTGGAATTTTTGCCATGGAAAATAACCTCCGTGTCACACTGCTGGTCTCACTACCCAGCTAGTGTGATACGTCGTTGGTCGCCTTATTTGACTAGCGTGGCACAGTGGTATCCCGGGAAGCTACTTGTTTTCCACCCATCGCGTGCATTGGCATGGCATGAAAATCCTTTCTTTGCGTGACACACACAATGTGAAACGACCTTTATCGCGACCTCATCCTAGCGTGGGATGGAGCCAACTTGCAGGCTCACTTCCTGGCAATCCTTTTCGCACAGGCGCATGGCCTTGCTATGGCACGATGCTGAACGCACTGCATGCCTTACGTGACATGTTGTCTTGTGTGGTAGCCCACTTGTCTTGCTATTTTCAAGTTCTTCCCTCGCCATTCATTTCACGCTTCCTTCTTGCTCATTCATCATCATATTTAGCCTTGTCCTTATCCGTTCACATCTACAAAATAGGCTAATCATGTTGGTTAGTTCATGCACACAATTAAAAGCAAGATTACATGAGATTATACCTAAAATAAGGTAAAAATAAGGCTATGAAATGATTATAAACTATCACTTGGACATTTAAATATGCCCAAGATCACTACCCTACACTTAAAGCCTTGTTCGTCCTCGAAAAAATCCATTATATTTCATGTAAGTGGAGAACTCACACATTACCAATTGAAGTAAGACTACTCAAGTTAAGGCTACAATGACTGATTTAGATGACAAGTTCATATTAAGCATGCTATATGTAAAAAATTTAGAATCATGAACAACCAAGTTAAGATCTCCTAGCCTTATGAATCAAATCTATAACCACAACAACTCATGCACATTAACCAATCAAAAAATCTAATATGAACTATATCTTTCCTCAAACATGTGCCCTTACAACAAGAGAATACCCATTATCACTCACACTGACACAGTTTATAATAAGTATGGGTAGGAATACAATTACGTTCACTCTCGCAAAGAATTGTATGCAACACGCAATGAGCCATATTCTTGTCCTTAGTGTATTACTCCGCTAGTATAGGAACATCTAAAAGTAAGATAAAATAGGACTTTACAAGTTGTAATGTAGGCTGAGGGATGAGTAAGTACATATCTGGCTGTAATAGTGACCATATTCTGGTGAGCCCGCAAGTGTACGGGTCGTGCAAGTAATATAGTGGCTCTTTTTTAAGAACCGGAATGTCGAACCCACAGGGACTGGACCCATTCCTCTAACTACCTTCCTCTAACTACCCACTTCTAGTGTGATCTTAAATATCTAAAGTGTTGGTGATAGACATTTTCGTTTGGAGAATAATTAAGTCTAAGTTTGGGTCAACGAAATATTCTGAAAGTGCTCTAGAGCAACATAGGGTTAAAACCCATTAATCATGCGATACAATATGATTTGCAATGAACAAGCATGGTACTATCGATTGTTATTTCACGTAATTAGAACTGCATGGTTTATGGTCTTTCGAGCCTGTAAACACAGCAATCTAGCCTCACCCATCATTGTGAGTGAGGAGTTTAATTTTCTAGTCGCGGCACCACTATGTTGTGGTTTACGGGGAAACGATTAAGGACTTCGTAATGTCTTAACTCATTTAACTCAACTTAGCTGCACAACTACTTCTTTTCAGCAAGGATGTGACATCTGCTGGTCTTTCATAACCCCGTGTGTCAACCAAGCAAGGTGTTAGGTATATTTCTATCCAAACACGGAACCTTCCCTGAGATTACTTCATGCTCCCCACATTCTCATGTCCTGACCTAGGTAATGCCTTCTCAAGCTATTTCCCAAGCTAACAATATGCTTTATGGTGATCAATCATAAAAAAAACCAACAAATCAGAATGCAAGACGGAAACAACAATCAATAACTCAATTCCAAAACAATATCATAGAATTATAATCATAATCCATGGCTTCAACCCTAGAGGAAGGGTTCTTGCCATTCATGTTAGTAAACTAATGCGTTAATCTACTCCTAATCTACTATTAATCTACTCAACTACATACTTACATGAGATTGGTAGATGAGAAGGGAATTTGATAAACCCTAGATGGAGTTCTCCCACTTCTCCTCACTCCTATGCGCTTTTTCTGAATAAAAATCGTGACCGAATGAAAATAAGAGCTAAGGGTCCTATTTATAGTAAATGGAGAACGTGCATAATTTGGCCTGTCGTGGAACGGCTCCGTGTCACGGAGTGTATCGTGAGCACCGCCCGTGACACGGAGGCATCACGAAAGCTCACCTGAAATCAACCCGAAAATCAGTTTCGGCAGAAATCCACAAGATAGCACTGTGGTACGCTGCTTGGGCAGCGCGTCAGACCTCTTGGTCGCGGAGCCACCTGCCGTGGCATGCCGCCAACGCAGTGGGGGGCTGTCTTGGGCAGCCTGCCTGCCGTGGCATCGTTGCCGACAAGGCAGGCGGGCTGTTTTAGGCCTCCTCTTTGCCGACGTTCGCACGTTTATTCCTTCTCCAAGCCCTATTTCAATTCATGATTTAGCTCAAAGTCATCAAAAACCTACAAAACAAAGGCTAATCATGTTGGTTAGCACATATCTTCACTTTTATATAAAATCACATGAAAATGTATAAAATAGCTTAGACAACACGACTAATTTAAGTTATAGCTATCACGGGACCTATATTATTTCCCGTGATCACAACCCCACACTTAAAGCCTTGTTCGCCCTCGAACAACCTTTTACATATCATGCATATGGAGAATTTCACATAACTAATTTAGCAAGATTACTCAAGCTACGGCTATAATGATTACGTAAGGTGGCTAAAAATAGAACATGCTATGAAATACAACTATGTTAAGACTTCTAACTTCAAGAATCGACTCTCAATTTAAGCAAACTCATGTCAATCAACTGATTAAGAAATCCCACATGAATTATATCCTTCATTAAACATGTTCCTCACGAAAAGAGAGAGTTACCCAATCACACGCAAAAACAATTTTACATCACAACATGTGTGGGTATATAAAAAGAATTTCACTCACTCTCACAAAGAATTCACATGCTTCATGTCATGACCTATAAGTTTCTGCCTCAGTGTTTTACTTCCACTAATTTAAGGATGTATGAATGTAAGATCAAGTAGACTTTGTAGGTTGTAACGTAACTCAGGTACAGGTAGGTACCACATGGCCAGTAATAGCTACTATCTTTCCTAAGCGCTTTTAATACATCACGCCCATGGCGAACTTCCCTTCCTTACTTCACCTTTTTCTCCTTGGTAGTTTTTCCTTCTTTTTGTTTCCCTTTTATTTAGGCACTTTTGACTTGTCCGTATGAGCTCTATAAATGATTTTTCATTACTTTGTCTTCTTACTCCTTAACAATAATCAGCCATTTTCACACAAGTGCAATTTTGACCTTTTCTCAACTTCTACAACTTGGTTACTTTTCATTTCTTCACTTCTCACTCCTTTACTCTTTCAGATTTTTCTTCTTCAAGCGCTTAGGAGCTTTTGGGTCAAATTCAAGGTTAATGAAAGAACTGATTTAAGCTTTATGTTGCAGCGCTATCAAAGAATAGGCTCAAGGCTCAACGAGGGGCTAACTAGGATTAATTTTTCAAGGTAGGTAAAATGAGGGATAAAAATTGGGTTAATTCAAAGAAATGCCTAAATCATCTCCTACCATTCATATCCTTCATTCCGCTTCATACACACACCAGGAAACTTTAGAAAATCCCACAGCATAGAATACTCAAAAAACCTTACACTCACCTACAAGCATGCTCAATTCAAGACACATTCAAATAGACTCTTACTCGCCTAATCACAAGAATTCAAAATTAAGCTTCACTTATATTGAGTCACCCAAGAGCCTAAGTGTTCCCAAACAAAGTTATAATTGCATGCTTCAATAATGTTTGTTTTGTTTCTCTTGTTAAATCATATACAAACACATAACAAGAATATCAAGCAATTAATTAGCTATGGTTTCAAAAACCCGACATCTATCGAATTACTCTTCCTCAAGACGGTCGCTATCCATCCATCGTCGGAAACAGTCCCTCACTATGACTAAAACATTATACAGACAAAGAAAAATTAAAATAAAAAAATTAAAAAATTTATTCTTTCGGTTCAAAGACCCCGCCGGAAAAGAACCGAAAAAGAAAAACCAATGGGGATGAATTCATGCTTGACTCACAAAGATTTTTCAAAGTTTTCTCATTTTTCCAAACAAGCATTACATTCACCAACAATTTGTTAAGCACAAAATTTTGAAATTTCTGAAATTTCCCTTCTACCCCACACTTAAATCATGCTATGTCCTCATAGCATCAAATTAACATTTTCAAGAGGGTGAGGAATACTCCCCGAGCCTTTAGGCCTAGCCGTAGCATGTTTTTCCACAATTTGCACACGTGGGTGGTCGACCCCACTTTTCCTTCTTCCATGCCTCCTAGCTTCTCCTCCAGGGTACTCAGACTTCCCCTCCACTCTGTGCCTAACTTTCCACCAAAAACACAAACAAACAAATTAAAATAACAAAATCAAAACAAAATCAAAATTACAAAAATGTACCTGAGGTACCCTTGGGTTGCCTCCTGCCAGCGCCTTATTTACGTCGTGGCACGATGTGGACTGCCCTTTTCAGGACATCTCATACCTGGGTTCCTCTTCGAGAACCATCTCCTCTTTCTTTTCTGCTGTTTAGAGGAACAACCTCCACTGCTCCTCCCTCCAACTTCTTCTTCAATTTAAGCCCTTTTATCAAACTCGGGTTGAACACTTAATTTCTGCCTTTTGGCCGTGCACCTGCGACCCTCCACCCCACACTATCTCTCTACCAACACACTTACCTGACAAAGGTTTCTGTAGTGTGTGGATGGGTTTATTTCTTGGTAGACACGAAGGTCTTCTTCATCATCGACACTCATTTTAAGGGTCCCTTCTTTCAAATCAATCACAAACTCCTCCGGTTGCCAAGAATGGCCGTCCCAAGATTAAGGGTACCTGGTCATCAACTTGAAAATCTAAAACAATAAAATCAGCAGGTATAATAAATTTACCCACTTTGATGAGAAGGTCCTCTATGATTCCATCGGGTGTCACGACTTGTCAGCTACCGCAACATCAACCTTGTCGGTCTCGGCCTTCCCAACCCCAAGGTGTTGAATAAGGATAGGGGCATTAGATTAACTGCTGCCCCTAAATCACACAAAGTCGGAGCACTTCAGCTTTTACCAATTTGTATGGGAGGGTAACTCCTGGGGTCTTTGAGCTTCTGGCATTTTGCTCAATACCCCGGTGGACTGCACTCGCCGCGCGCGCCTGGGACGCTCACCACCTAACTTTGTTCGCCATCACGTCCTTCAAGTATTTAGCATACTTGGGCATTCCCTGCATTACATCAATAAGAGGCAATTTATGTGAAGTTCTTTGAAGCCTCAAAGAACTTTTTGAAACATTCCTCCTCCTGCTCTTTTTGAATTTCGTGAAAATGGTGGTGGTGGTCTTTGGGCTGGCTGCTTTGAAGATTGCACATTTTGTTGCTCAAAGACTCTAATTTGCTCCAGTAATGGTGGATGGTCCTGGTCTTGGCCAACTCGGCTGCACCACTTTTCTCAACTCTCTAGGCACTACATCAGCTAACTGTCTTCCACTTCTAAGACTGATGGCATTGACTTGCCTGGGGTTAGGATCTCGGTGACGTTTGTAATTCCTTCTTGGTGGCCTCATATTTTGAGCAGCTGCTATTTGACCCACTTGTTTTTCAAGATTGCGGTGGCTACTTGCTGATTCATTAAGTCTGCTGCCATCTCGCCTGATTTTCCGCTAACTGATTCTGGGTCTCCATAATTTTCTGCAGTAAGCCTCAATGCAGCTGCTACTATGCCTATCAACCCGCCTATTCGCTGATACTGATGTTGCTGAGGTTGTGTGTACCCTGCTTTTGATTTCCAATTCCCAAGAATACCTGGGTGGCCCTGCCAATTTCTGTTGGAGTTATTGCTGAAATTCTAATTGTTCCACTGCACATTCCCAACAAAATTGACTGATTCCAGATTGGCTCCACAAGATTTTGCGTTGTGCCCATTATTCACAAATTTCTTTGGCATCAACCGGGAGCTTGCCGAACCGCATTAACCTGGCCCTGGTGTTGGTGCATACCAGTTTATTGAACTGAGTCAACATTTGGATATTGAAACGAAGCTAACTGTGCTGCCAAGGTATTCAAACCATCTCGCTCGTCAACCCTTCTCTTCTTTCCCTCGGCTCTCTTGATGATTCGGGCTGTGCCACTGGATTTCTTGTGCAATTCTGTTCAATAAAGTGTACAACTCTATCATACGTCTTCCAAGGCTTGCCCACCCGCTGCAGAGTCTAGTAATATTTTTGTATGTGGGTCTAGACTTTCTAAAAGGTATGGGCCAAGACTTCATTTGATTGCTGATGATGGGGATGGGGCCGACAATGACTTCTGAATCTTTCCCAAGCCATATACAAGTTCTCATCAGGCTTCGCTGAAACCGAGTATCTCTACTTCGCAACTTTGCGCCTTGCTCGAAGGAAAGAATCCGATAAGGAACTTTCTAGCAAAGTCATCCCATGAAGTAAATGGAGTTCAGTGGCTCAGCCTTCAGCCACTTTTGTCGCCCTTCTCAACAGTGAAAATGGGAAGAGGGTTAAGCGGACATAATCTGTGACACGCCGGTGGGGACAAACGTGTCACTTATCTCAAGAAGCTCAGAAGTGCTGTCGTTGGTCTCATGTGCTATCTCCAAAGAATCGCCACTAGAATGTAACAGCTGCACCATATTCTGTTTGTCTCAAAGTTCCTCCAGGCTCCGGTTTACGGATACTAGAGGTCAAGCATTCGTCGCTAGTGGGATAGCCACTTCGCGAACCGGTCTTGTCGCCATTGCTTCCAATAACAGCTTGTTCTTGGTTCCAAGGGTGGTTGTTGTTGTACCTTTTCTTTGAAGTCTCTTCAGCTTTTTCTAGAGCTATTCTCCTTTGCAAAATGGATTTGACGCTCTGTTCAAGCAACGGTTCCACAAGCTCTCTATTTCTAACCAGCCTGGCAGGACAACTCTGCACCTGCAAATAGACAAACTAAGACCAGTTTCTCAACACTTAAGGAAAATCAAAAATCACATATAACATAAACATAAACTTCGCCGAGCCGCAACGGCGCCAAAACTTGGTGAGTCTAAGTGACGGGTCGTGCAAGTAATATAGTGGCTCTTTTAAAGAACCGGAATGTCGAACCCACAGGGACTGGACCCATTCCTCTAACTACCCACTTCTAGTGTGATCTTAAATATCTAAAGTGTTGGTGATAGACATTTTCATTTGGAGAATAATTAAGTCTAAGTTTGGGTCAACGAAATATTCCAAAAGTGTTTAGGATAACATAGGTTAAAACTCATTAATCATGCGATAATACGATTTGCAATGGAACAAGCATGGCATTATCGATTGTTATTTCACATAATTAGAACTGCATGTTTATGGTCTTTCGAGCCTCTAAACACGGCAATCTAGCCTCACCGCATCATTGTGAGCGCAGGAGTTTAATTTTCTAGTCGCGGGCAATCAATTATGTTGTGGTTTACGGGAAACATTAGGTACTTTGGTACGTCTAATCCATTTAACTCAACTTAGCTGCACAACTACTTCTTCGAGTGGTGATGTGACATCCCAAGTTGGTCTTTCATAACCCCCGTGTCAAATCTCAAGCAAGGTGTGTTAGGTATATTTCTATCCAAACACGGAACCTCTCCCGAGATTACTTCATGCTCCCCACATTCATGTCCTGACCTAGGTAATGCCTTCTCAAGCTATTTCCCAAGCTAACAATATGCTTTTATGGTGATCAATCATAAAAACAATCAACAAATCAGAATGCAAGACGGAAACAACAATCAATAACTCAATTCCAAAACAATATCATAGAATTATAATCATAATCCATGGCTTCAACCCTAGAGGAAGGGTTCTTGCCATTCATGTTAGTAAACTACGTTAATCTACTCCTAATCTACTATTAATCTACCTAACTACATACTTACATGAGATTGGTAGATGAGAAGGGAATTTGATAAACCCTAGATGAGTTCTCCCACTTCTCCCTTCACTCCTATGCAGTTTTTCTGAATAAAATCGTGACCCAAATGAAAATAAGAGCTAAGGGTCCTATTTATAGTAAATGGAGAATGTGCATAATTTGTCCTGTCATGGAATGGCTCCGCTACGAAGTGTATCACAAGCACTGCCTGTGACTTTATCGCGAAAGCTCACTGAAATCAACCCGAAAATCAGCTTCGGCAGAACTCTTGCCGCGATAGCAACGTGGCACGCCGCTTGGGCAGCGCGTCAGGACCTCTTGGTCGCGGAGCCACTTACCGTGGCACGCTGCCAACGCGCAGGGGGCTGTCTTTGGCAGCCTGCCTGCCGTGGCACGTTGCCGACGCGCAGGCGGGCTGTTTTAGACCTCCTCTTGCCGACGTTCGCGCGTCTTGGTCTTTCTCCAAGCCTCTACTTCACCAATTCATGATTTAGCTCCTCAAAAGTCATCAAAAACCTATAAAACAAAGGCTAATCATGTTGGTTAGCACATATCTTCACTTTTATTATATAAAATCACATGAAAATGTATAAAATAGCTTAGACAACACGACTAATTTAAGTTATAAAGCGTATCACGGGACCTATATTATTTCCCGTGATCATATTCCCTAAACGTTTTTAATACATCACAGTTTCTCATTAAGCACACTCTTTTCTTCTTTTACTTCACCCTCTTTCTCTTCTCAAATCTCAATTTCCCTTTTTGTTTCCCATTTATTTAAGCACACCTATACTATTAGTAGGGAGTAATCAAACATTAAATACATCATCATTCTTTTATTTTTTCTACTCCCTACCGACACTTAGGCATTTTGAACAATTGCACCCTTCACTCTTTTCTTTAACTTCCACAACCAACTATCTCCCCTCTTTTCAAGATTCTTACTCCTTTAACTCTTTTTCATTTTTTATTTCAGCGCTTAGGAGTTTTGGATCAAATTCAGGTCATTGAAAGAAAAGGATTAACTTTTGATATGGCTAAAAAAGAATAGGTTAAAGGTTCAATGGGGTTAACAAGGATTATGCATCAACGGTAGGTAAACCAGAGGATAAAAACAAGCTTACTCAAAGAAATGCCTAAATCATCTCCTACGATTAACATTCCTCATTTTTCTTTGTAAACACATCAGACAAGTTGTACACATTACATGACAAGTTGAAATATACAAAAATCTCATACTTACTCCACATGTTAAAATCTAGACAGATCCATGCAGACTCTAAATATGGCTGCTCACATGAATTCAAAATTTAAGCATAGAGCATATAGTCATATTCTTGATCTTAGGTGTCAAACAACATCATCCCATTCACTCAACATTCTTCTCAATAAAAATTTCACTTGGCTCTTACAATCATGTGTAACACTCAACAAAAGCATCAAGCATTCAATAAGTTAAGGGTTCAAAAGAAAATCCTACCTACTAATTTCCCTTAAGAAGGTCGTCATCAATCAATTGTTAGGAAAAGTCCTTAACTATGACTGAAACAAAACTATGTTCAAACAACTCAAAAATTTTATTCTCGATTCAACGTGCCCCCCTTTGAAAAAGAACCGAAAAGAAAAATCAAAGGGTGGGTGAAATGTGCTCAACTCAGACTCTCCATTGACAGAATTTTTAGACCAAGCACCTATTTCACTCTCAATTAATCATCAAATTTTTTGAAATTTCCCTCACCCCACACTTAAAAATATGCTATATCCCTAAAGTATCAATTAGCATCACATAAGGGTTAGGGATACGTTATGAGGGCTCTAGGACTAGCTAGCCGCATGGTTTTTCAATTTTTGCGTCACAAGGGTCAATGACCCCACACTCATCTTTTTCCATGCCCCTTAGCTTCCACTTCCATGGGTACTCAGACCTCCCCTGAGGCTGTGTTTTATAACAAAAAACATAAAAGTGAAAATAACCAAAAGTAAAAACAAATAAAAATCATACCTGTGGTACAACTTGGTTCGCTTCCCAAAAAGTGTCTAAATTTACATCGTGGCACGACATAAATCACCCTTTTCAGGATATTCTCAAACTCTTCTTCCCTTTCAGGAACCATCTCCTCTTTTTCTTAACTCTTGAGGGAAAAGCCTCCACACTTTCCCTCTTCTCATCCATCACTTTATTCACTATATTTTTTCGCATCTTCTCAACAACAGGCTTAGGTTTTCTTTTCAAGAGATCCTTTAAAAGTGGACTTTTGCACTCCTCCGCCCCACACTCATTCTCTGTTAGCATAATGATCTTACAAAGATCTCTGTAGTGTGTTGGGTAGTTGAGTGCTTGGAATACTCTGAAGTTCTCCTCTTCATCATTCACCCTCATCTTCAGGTTGCTTGCTTGGACGTCTATCAATGCTCCTCCTGTGGCCATGAATGGACGTCCCAGGATAAGGGGTACCCTATCATACACTTCAAAATCAAGGATAATAAAATTGGCAGGCATTATCAACTTACCTACTTTGATTAGCACATCCTCGATTATCCCTTCTTGGCCACTTTGGACTTGTCATCCAGCTGCAACATTACTATGGTGGGTTTTGCTTTTCACAAACCAAGTGTAATAAATAGTGATAGGGGCATAAAGTTCACAACCGTCCCTAAATCAAACAAGGCTTACATAAGCTCAATTCCACCTATTTGTATGGGGAGGGTGAAACTCCCTTGGTCTTTGAGCTTCTTTGGTAGCTTTCTCATCACCCTAGAATTGCACTCCTCAGTGAGTGTTACAATCTGTACATCCACCAGCCTCCATTTATTGGCCACCACATTTTTTAGGTACTTAGCATACTTGGGCATTCCTTGTAAGATATCAAGTAGGGGCAGATTTATGTGAAGTTCTTTGAAGATGTCAAAGAACTTTTGGAACCAAGCATCCTCCTTGCTTTTTCGGAGCCTTTGCGGGAGTGGTGGTGGTGGTGTCTGTATGGGATGCACTTCTGATTGTGCCTTATTTTCAACAGCCTTCTGTTCATTGCTCTTATTAGTTGATGGACCTGGTCGGGCCAACTCTGATTGCACCTCATTTTATTTTCTTTTGTTAGTGCATTAGCTAACTCTCTTCCACTCCTTAGACTGATGCCCATGATCTACCTTGGGTTTGGAGTAGTGTCACTTGGTAAACCCCCCTACGGTATGGTACTCTGAGTTGTTGCTATCTGCCCCATTTGCTTCTCCAAATTGCGTGTGGTCAGCTGCTGATTTTTTAACTTAGTTGCCAGTTTTGCTTGGTTAGCTGCCATTTAAGTATGGTTGGCCATGATTTTCTGCAACATCCCATCTATGTTGCTTGATTGTCTATTAGCCTGCCTTCCCTGCTGTTGATACTGCTGAAAATTCTCAATCTGCCCTGATTTCCACCTCAAGAAAAGTTAGGGTGATTCTGCTAGTTCCTGTGGTAGGCATTCTCATAGTTCTGATTGCCTCTCTGCACATTACCCATAAACTTTACTGACTCTAGATTGGCTAAGCAAGTGTTTTTACCATGCCCGTTGTTGCCACATATTTCACACTAGCTTGAGGCTGGTTGAACTGCACTTACTTGTGCCTGCGGCTATCCCATGCTCAGCTTGCTAAACTGAGTCATCATCTAATGCTGAGATGAAGCTAGTTGAGTTGCCAATGCATTCACACTGTCAACCTCTATCAACCCAGCTGTCTTTTTGGCTGCTCCCCTTATGCATCACCGTGCCACTCTGGATTTCCCTGGGCAATCCTGTCAGCAGAGTGTACATCTCATCATACGTCTTCTCCAATGCTTGCCCACCTGATGCAAATTCTAACAATATTTTAGTGTGGGGGTCAAGACTTTTCCACAAAATTATGGGCCAGTAGTTCATTGCTTTGCTGTGGTAGGGGCAGTCTATCAACAACGACTTTAATCTTTCCCAAGCCAAGTATAGATTTTTCATCCCGCCGCTACTTAAATCTTAGGATTTCACTCCTCAATTTTGTAGTCTTGCTAGAAGGGAAGAATCTGATGAGGAACTTCCTTGCTAGGTCATTCCAAGGGGTGATGGAATTCAATGGCTCTGTCTTGAGCCACCTTTTAGCTTCTCCCAAATGTGAAAATGGGAAAAGGGTGAGCATCACATAATCAGTTGACATTCCAATGGGGATGAATGTGTCACTGATTTCCAAAAGGTTCTGCAGATGCTTGATGAGTTGGTAATTTACCAACTCATTAGGCTCTTAGACATGAGTTGTTGTTTAGTTTTCAAGTCATTTAGGTGGATTTTATACCCTTTTTCCTTGATTTTGCAGGTATTTAATTTAAGTAGAGGAAGCATGAAATTGAGCAAAAAGCATAAATTTGAGATGAGGACCGACGCTCCACTAAAGGACACCGATGAAACGCCAGCTGACCATTGTTGCTCACTACGTTGAAGAGGATCGTCTACCGGTGGATCGTGGATCAGCATTAGTGAACCGCCAGTGCCATTGACGGACTAACCCAAAATTCAGTGGAAACTAGCTTCAATAGATCGGCGGATCGCGGATCAGCACCAGCGAATCGCCGGTGACTCACAAGTGATGTCCGTTATGAAAGGGCAAAAATGTTCAGCTTGGAAAAAGAGGAGCATTTTGTACCATACTTTTGTACCTTTCTAGAAAAGAGGAAAACTGAACATTCCATTTATATTGAATATTGAATGGAAAGTAGAGAGAGAGAGAAGTTTCAGAATTGAATTGTAGAGGGAGAAGTCTTCATCTTCTTCTTTGAGAAGGTGGTAAAAAAACTCTATTGAAGACCATAACCTTGTACTTGAATTTTCTTACTCATTTTATTGAATAGATATTGAATTATTACGTAATGCAATGTCTTCTTCTACTTACATGAGTAGTTAAATTCCTTGCAAGGGGTGTGTGAATGATTGGGTTAGATTTGGATTGAGTATTGTTTAATTGATCTTAGATTTACTCAATTGGTATAATTCTAGTGTTTTCTTTGAGTGTTAATCTAAATATTCATAGTTGCAAATGTGGGTTGAATTTATTTACTCTAATTTTGATTGAAAAAGGGATTTCGAGTATGGTTGAGCAAAAACCTAGTGGGTAATTTGGAATTTATCATGCGGGGTTGGGCTAGAGACAGCCAAAACCCATTGTCACACACCCATTGACAATCAAAGCTAGAAATAGTTTGATTCTTACCCAAGTTGTTGTGGTTGTTGTGAAAAGGACTTTGATGTTTGAGAAAACCCGAGGCATAAAACACCTAATTGGTTGAAAATATCGGGTGCCACCTCGTCCACAACTAATTATATTACTGAGTAATGCTAGGAGCTATTAGTATTTCCAATCCAGTGATGCCCCTTAAATATCACACCCCTAGTATTCTCTCCTTTGGTATTTTCTACGCTTTGTTCCTATTTTCATGTGCGAATTTATAGTTCAATTGACAAGTTGTGATTCCCCCAATATTTACTTTACTGTTTTTGAGACATTGATACAAGTTACTTCAATTTGATAAACAAATCTTGTGTGATCAACTACGATTCGTTGTGGGATTCGACCCCGAAACTCGTCAGGTATATTTGTTTTGCCAACGAACGTTTACACTCTCTCGCTAAGAGGACTGAATTTTGACGTTATAAAAAATGGCGCCGTTATCGGGGAATATAGTTTGATAGCCTATAGTTGTTTGTTATTTTGAATTGATTTTTGTATCTTGGTTGGTTTAAAGTTACTCTCGTGATTGGTGCCATCTAGGTTGATCTTGATATGAGTCAACACTCACAAGAAGTAAAAGGTTCAGTGGATGGGCATATGGATCACGAGGATGATGATCTCGTGATGCCCAATGTAGCAGGTGCCATTCGCCTACCTCCTATGGTAGGGAATATAATTTTTCATGTGACGAGTATAATGCTGCATGTACTCTAGATGAAGGGGATCTTCAGAGGAATGCCAAGTGAGGACACAAATAGGCATCTCTGCAACTTCCTTAAGATTTTCCAACCTTCAACTTTGCAAATATAAGGCAAGAGTCGATCAGATTGAGGCTTTTCCCATTTTCACTAACAGGGGAAGCCACCGCTTTGTTGGAGGAGTTGTCTACTAGGTTTATTACATCTTGGAATGAGCTCACTGAAGCATTTTTGGATAGGTTCTTCCCTCCCTCGAGGATGCTAATAGTTGAGGGATGACATTACCAATTTTCGATAACTTGCATGGAACAACTCCATGAAGCATGGTTGATGTTTAAGACAAAAGTTGCCATTTTCCCAAACCATGGGTTGCCCGATAGGGTTCTACTTCAGAGCTTCCATCATTCATTGGATTCTATCAACAAGTCTCTGGCAAATAATTTGGCGGGGGGATCCATCATGGATCAGCTCTGTGGAGTGGACAAGGCACTTCTTGACAGAATGACTAAGAACAATTGAGCATGACATACTATAGAAACAGAGGTATCTTCTAGTGATATTTCCCCCAACCTTATACATGCTGAGATGAGGAAAAGGGATGAGGCTAGAGATGAAACTCTTGCTAAGATGATGACCCAACTAGAGTTGATGACGAAACATGTGAAGGGAGTTGGTGCAAAGAGTGTGAATGTTGTAGGTGCCCAAGGCCATACTGAATTTGATGATGACACTTCATTACCAAGATATGTAGAGGAGTGCCAATACATGGCAGACTAAGTGGGGGGTTCTCTCCCTGGGTATAAAGGTGCCAATCAAGGCCCTTGGCGCAAGGGATGAGAATCAAGGTTGGTGAAACTGTGATAATCAAGGATGGGGAAGATAAATGATCGATGGGGGAATAGTGATCAAAATTGCGAAGGAGAGCGATATCACCAAAGTTCTAACCCCTATTTTCCCCCTCCAAAAGAGGAAGCATTTCAAGGGCAGCCCCGAGTGAGTGATGTGGCAACTAAAAGATTGAAGACATATTGTCTCGGGTGTTGAAAAAGGTAGAATCCACTGACAGTGGGGTTAAAGAGTTAAAAAGGGAGGTGCTTAACCTCGCCCAAACAGTGAGTTCCCACTTTGTGTCGATCAAGAAACTTGAAGCTCAAATGAACCACTTGTATTCACAAATAAACCCCCGCGTGAAAGGTGCATTCCCTAGTGACGCTGTTCCCAATCCAAAGAAATATGGCCATTGTATTGGAAATCATGACTAGGAGTGGCAAGATATTGAATGATGTGGGCGTGAAGCCCAAAGATGTTGTTGGCCCAAGGGTGAATGATGATGATGAGTTGGAAGAGGATCCAAAAACACCAACTGTTAGTGATGATGAAGAAGGAAAGGAAAAGGAGAAGTTGATTTGACTCCCTCAAATGATGTGAATGTGAATGAGGGCAAGAAGGTCCCTAATAAAAAAGATCAAGAAGCAAGAGTTCCCCCTCCATATCTGAAGTGCTGTGAGTTTATAGCACTTTTGACGCTTAAAATTGAGAAAATAGAATGGACTTAGGTATGATATAAGACACTTTTACTTTGATTTCGGGGAAAATAAGTGTTGGAGCAAAGATGTGCCAAAAAAGCCTTAAAATGTAGAAAATCAGCCAACGTACCAATCTCAGTATGAGTTGTACTAAGAATCGTGATGAAAATCATAAGGATAAAGTGGGAAGAAGGAAACATACGACTGTCAGTACGAGCAGTACCAAGATGGTACGAGCCCTAACTGGAGTCGTGGAAATATTCAGAAGAAATTGCACAAAGGCAGACTCCTAGTACGGATGGACTCACGAACCATGCCATAAATGTACGAATCTTACCAGGAGACATGGTGAATTTCAGAAGATCTTTTTAGTACTTGGCAGAACTTCAGACACTATAGACAGTACAAGTAGTGGCAAGAAGGTATGAGTCGTACCAGAACACTCATGAAAAATTCCAGAAGATGTCAGTGTTCTCAGGGCCAAACCACGGGAGCAATGTATGACTCATAGGATGAAGGTATGAGTCATACCAGCATGCCAACACTTAGCCGAATCTGTAGCAGCCAAGAACTCACGGAAAGGAGGTATGACCCGTACAATCCTGCTATGGGTTGTAGGTCCAATCGTAGCACCAGATATGGAAAACTCCCTGTTAGCTTAGGAAAAGGCTTCTAATGTCTGTATAAATAGTCTTTATGTTTTATTTTAGTGAGAGAAGAACAAAATTGAGTTAGGAGATGTGTGAATAGTTATTATTGTGAATTGTTATCAAGTTTTGAGGTGAAATTCTTGATTACTACATTGTTCTTGAGGTTGTTCTTTGATAATCAAATCTGATTTCCTTCCAATTATTGCTGTAAGTATTTAATTATGTATTTGTCTACAAATGCAAATTATAATCTTGCAACCATGAGAGGCTAAAAATCTCCACAACTAGGGGTTGTGGGAACCATGGAGGATTAATGAATTAGGGTTGCACAAAAGTTATTCAAAACCAATGCGAGAAGCTTGTATTGTATTCCCTTCATGTTTAAATGATTCTTAATGGTGTACAACGTTAGGACTTGCCCGAATTCTTTACCTTCTTGAACCTAGAGAAGTAGATATTAGTAAAAGAGAATTACAACAAAGCCTTGATCTTACAATCATTGTATTAACTTGAGTTGTGGTCGCAGGATAGTTAAATTTGGAATATATTGATAACGTTAGTTTTAAATTGCTCATGAGACCTGACTTGGTGATTGAGTATAGTCATCCAATAGGGACAAACTAGTCGTTTTGATGAACCCTAGTTATCAGTTATACAAGCAAGCATTGGGATTGATCATGTGTGTATACCCGAAGTAGTTATGAACCCATGCGGAACACTTACGCTAGTTGTTTGCAATTCTTGATTTAAATCACAACCATAATCTTTGTTTTAATATTGTTTTCTTTAAACCCCCCAATTTGGAAATAACTCACCAACAAGTTCATTTACTGACATTAGTCTAGATCTTACCGTATTCCCTGTCGGTTCGACCCCAACCTCTTAGTTGGGTTTTTTATTGTCAACGACCACTTCATACTTTTTCAGAAAGTGTGAGTTTGAGCACAAGTGAACCTAGCGCGTTGCGCTATCTAGCAAACAGCCTGCTGGCGCGTCGCACTGGCCCCTCGTGGCCTAGCCTCACCCAACCCTGCTTCCGAGGCTCTTCCCACATGCGTCAAGCTCTCCTTATTCATCACAAATCCACACGTATGCTAACTAACTGTTGGCATTTTATGGGGTGTAACATTAGGGTAGGATATGACAGTCATGCCTCCCAGGGTAGGGCATGACGAACTTCTCCGCTTATAGAGAGCCTCAAACAGAGCCATCTGAATGTTGGAATAGTAGCTGTTATTATACACAAACCTAATGAGAGGAAAATGATCATCCCAAATACCCTTGAAGTTAATCACACATGCTCTCAACATGTCCTCGAGAGTCTGAATAGTCTGCTCCACTTGACCATCCATTTGCAGGTGAAATGCTGTACCGAGCTTGACCTGAGTACCAAGTCCCTTTTGAAACAATCTCCAAAATTGGGAGGTAAATTGAGTACCTCTATCTAATATGATACAAAAGGGCACTCCATGCAACCAAACTAGCTCTTGAATGAATAGTTTGGCATAATCCTTCGCTGAATTAGTGGTTTTGACTGGTACAAAATGAGCGGCTTTGGTCAACCTGTCCATGACCACCCAAAAGGAGTCATACCGCCGAAGAGTGCGAGAAAAACCTGTAATGAAGCCCATATTGATCTCTTACCACTTCCAAGTAGGAATACTGATATATTGAAGCACACCTCCCAGTCTTTGATGCTCAACCTTCACTTGTTGACAATTGGGACGCTTAGCCACAAATTCTGCTATGTTCTTCTTCATGCCATTCCACCAATAGTATTCCCGTAGGTCATGGTACATCTTGGTGGCATCGGGATGTATGGAATATCTGGAACCATGAGCCTCGTGAAACATGCGATCTCTCCATCAACATCCGGAACACACAAGTGACCATATATCGAAGCACACCATCTCCCCCTTTGGAGTGTCTTCTGATTCTGAATGGTTTCCTTTAACTTTACAAAAATAGGGTCCTCGTCTTGTCTCTCTTTTATGTTAGTCACCAAGGACGATTCTGATCCATCCCGAACAATAACTCCACCATCGGTCGAGCCAACCAAATGAACTCCCAACTGTGCAAGCCGATGCACATCCTTCACCGGCTCCTTCCTCCCCTCTTCTACATGGCACACACTCTCCATAGAGAGCCTACTAAGTGCATCTGCTACTACATTAGCCTTCCCATGATGGTAAAGTACACTCATATCATAATCCTTGAGTATCTCCAACCACCTCATTTGGTGTAGATTTAGGTCCTTCTAAGTAAACATATATTGTAGGCATTTGTGGTCCGTAAACACATCCACATGGACCCCGAACAAATAATGTCTCCAAATATTCAACGCAAATATCACCGCCTCCAATTCAAGATCAAGGGTCGGGTAATTCTTTTCATGGAACTTCTGCTACCTAGAAGCATATGCTATAACCTTACCATGCTGCATCAATACAAAACAAAGGATGATCCTCGAAGCATCATAATATACCAAAAACCCATCGGTACCCTCGGGTATGGTTAACACCGGTGCTGAGGTGAGTTGAGTCTTCAACTCCAGGAAACTCCTCTCATAAGCCTCTGACCATTGGGACTTCACCTTCTTTTAGGTCAATTGGACAATGGCGCCGCAATAGACGAAAACCCCTCAACAAATCTTCAATAATAACATGCTAATCCCAAGAAATTGATATCCGAAGGATTCACCGATCTAGGACAATTCTTCATCGCTTCTATCTTCTGAGAGTCCACTTTTATACCCTTACTCGACACCACATGACCCAAAAACGCCACTGAGTTCAACCAAAACTCGCATTTACTGAATTTAGCATACAACTAGTGATTCTTGAGGGTCTGTAGCACCACCCCAAATGAGCAGCATGCTCCTCCTCGGTTCGAGAGTATATCAGGATGTCATCGATAAACACGATCATGAACATATCCAAGCGTGGCTTGAATACCCTATTCATCAAATCCATAAAAGCTGCAGGAGAATTCTTTAGTCCAAAAGACATAACTACAGAATCGTAATGACCATACCGAGTCCTAAAGGCAGTCTTCGGGATGTCACTCTCTCGAACCCTGAGCTGATGGTATCCGTATTTGAGATCTATCTTCAAAAAGCACTTGACACCCTGAAGTTGGTCAAACAAATTATCAATTTTGGTGAGAGGATACCAGTTCTTGATGGTGACCTTGTTCAATTGCTGATAATCAATACACACACGAAGAGAACCATCTTTCTTTCGGAAAAAGAGAACTAGTGCACCCTATAGGGATTAGCTCGGTTTGATGAAACCCTTGTCTAACAGGTCCTTCAACTTCTCCTTTAACTCCTTTAGCTCGGATGGAGCCATTCTGTAAGGAGGAATAGATATAGGTTGCATATCGGCAAGAAGGTTAATACAAAAATCAATCTCCCGCTCGAGAGGGATTCTCGATATGTCATCTGGGAGCACTTTTATATACTCACATACTACCAGAACGGAGTGGATAATCGGGGCCTCGGATGTAGCATCCTTAACCCTAACTAGATGGTACATGCAACCCTTGGAGATCATCTTTTTGGCCTTAAGGTAGGAAATTGTTACACCCCGTAAAATTCCCGACACATAGATGGCCTATTCGCATGTTGGTTAAGAGTTTTAGAATGCTATACATGCTAGAAAAAGGCCTGGGGGAAAG
>JACEIK010007424.1:38153-65193 GCA_018107945.1 Datura stramonium | reverse complement strand
TGAGTATGTTTCTGGTTAGCTGTTATTACAGGCACAGGTGGCTATAGGCCCAGTTGGTCGGAGGCTGTGTTTACAGCCGTTATATAGCCCTTTGTTTCCAAAAACCTGAGATAGAGCTAGCTAGGCACCAGACGTGCCTAGGCCCCCAATTAGCAGTCCAGGTCCTACTAGGGCACCAGGTGCCAGTCATACCCCCCAAGGCGGGGCGTGACATATTCCTCGATATATTGGTCTGTATAGGATTTTGAGGTGAGTTGGCAAGGTGGAATATGAGTTAGAGCTACTGGAAGTGTTAGCCTTGGTACGCCTAGTTTTCCATGTATCTCTATTGAAGAAGTGCATTGGTGACCTAGCCATAGTTGTTTCAGTGGAGAGCATAGGTGTGAAAGACAGACTTACCTATGAGGAGATTCTGGTTGAGATCCTTGATCATCAGGTTTTAAAGTTAAGAAACAAGGAAGTAACTTCCATGAAGGTTTTATTGAGGAATCATCTTGTTGAGGGAGCTATGTGGGAAGCCAAAGGAGATATAATGACTAGATACCCCCATCTTTACCCTTCTGACTTAGTTTAAACATGAGGTGTCAGTTTTCCCATTAGTGCTCTATTCATCTTCATGTCAAGTTCATGTCTCTATGTTTTTTCATATCATTGCATGTATGTATGTTTTATAAATTAAGTTCAGTCATGTGTATCAGACTGGGGTCAGTCACTCCATCCCTTTTAGCTTTAGTTGTTTGGTTTTGGGATTCAAGTTCTTTCACTAGCCTTTTATTATGCTTAGTCTACATTCGAGGATAAATTTTCCCAAGGGGGAAGATAGTGTAATACCTCAAATGTCCCTAAGATCAGATCCGAGGGTTGAGCGGAAAACAGAAAAATCTGCAGCACGTCACTGAACAAGTCTTCTAGTGACTCATGGTGTGACCTAATGGGTCGTTAAGTGACCAATTAAGTGTTTCCCAATTTAAGGAGATTTCTTTTTCAAACAATGGTAATAGATGAGACGACGAGTCATCATGACTCTCCATGATTCCTTGGATGACCCGCCAAGTGTGTAGGGGGTAAAGAAAAGGTGACTATTGCATTGTTGGCAACAGATTGAGGAGACGAGTCATGATGCCCCTAAAGACTCATCAAGTTGTCCAGGGGGTGAGGAAGATCATAAAATAGAAATTTCCACTGGTGGCTACAGGTGAGGACCACGAGTCGTCAGAGGACCTAACGACTCATTAGGTCCCTCGTTGGGTCTGGCAGAGATCTTCTTCCAGATGAATCTTTAAGGGCATTTTCATAACTCCTAAGCTTCTAACTCTTTAATGACATCATTTTTATCCTTTAAAGGAGTTTTATAAGAGGGTTTAACCTATTCTAAGTCATTAGGCTACGATGCATTCAGGTTATTAAGAACCCTCTTCAAGATTAAGCTAGAACTCTCTCAATTTCTTCCCCAAATCTCTTGGGCCTTCAAGGATAGTTTGAGAATTAGTCCACCTAGGTATGAAGGGATATGAATGAGATTTTCCTTTTACTCTCATGCTAGAATTTCTCCTCAATTTCATGAATTCAAGTTAATGGATTTATAGGATTTTAACCCAATTTTATGAAATTCTCTATGATAGGTTTATGGGTCTAATTCCCTCATATTCTGAAGTATGTTTTAAGTCTAATGGGGAGATTTTATGCACGATATAATTATAAATTTATGATTTCACGTCATTAGAAATTATGCCCTATTATGCATATTTTATGAAAATTCAAGCTTATGATTCATGAATTTTAATATGATGAGATATCTGGCATGACAAAATATTTATTAATTGTTCATGTATGAATCTATGATTTTAACTTATGAAGTCTATTTCAAGTATGCATTATTTTATGATTTAGGGAAGCTCACACAAATTATGTTTTCATGATTCAGCCAAGGCTAATAAGATCAACTTATCATATGTTTTGGAGTCATGACTCCCACTACAGCTTATGATATGTTTGGGAGTCAAGACTCCTAATGTTTAAATTTCAGACAATGCATGTAATTAGTATTTTAGTTTCGTTGAGAAATGATGGGAGCACTATGCATGTTTTTGGGAGTAGTGTCTAGTGCCGAGTAGGCTTGAGGTTCCAAGGATCCCACGTCTCAAAACTAAATTTCAACGTAGGTATATTTATATCTGGGACCTCTCAAGAGAGTATCCCCCTTCCCCAAGGGGCCTTCGCTTGATATCGATATCATGGTATCGTCCATAGCCCTGGAAAGATTTGAATGGCTTTGTCCACTTTAGTGTGATAGTTGGGGCATCATGTAAACTCTATCGTGTTGGTGTTGGTTATGACGAGTCTCCCATTATTCCTCATGATTTTAGTTATTCATATTCATTACATATGATATTAAGTATTTACAGCAGATTTAACCCAATGATCAGTTTATGAGCTTTTATTTACGATTTCAGTTATGACAAGTTATATCCTTTCTATTTCTAAATCTTGGGGCACTATGTTCAGTTATGATAATCATCTTATTACTATGTATGTATCAATTACAGTTTTCAACATTCAGTCCTTACTCTCATGATTTGATGAGTTATATTTATATGCATGATTTCAGTTAACATTTACTAAGAATGTCATTACTTATCTTACATACTTAGTACATTCAAAGAACTGAATGCATACTCTATGTTATACCATCTTATGATATAGGTTCAGATAATCCAGTTCAGTCTCGCTCATTGCTCGCTTCCCCTATCAGCTCAGTTCAGTCCTGCCTTGGGTGAATCCTCATTATTCAAGGGCGCCTATCATTTCAGTTTTGTGTTGTCCATTTTTTCAGACTTGGGAGATAGTTAGGGGCTTGTCCCAGCATCTCATCAGTTAGAACAGGCTTTTCAGACATAGACTAGTATGTTCAGCTTTAGATTAGCATTGTGATGTTATCGTTCGATATACATTATGTTATTTAGACATTCTCTTATTCATGTTTAAGTTATTAGTTTCCTCTATAATATATGCTCTTTAGTTTCTATGTTCATGCCATGGGTCAACTTGCAGCCTTTCATGATTTTAGGTCCCATGTCTCGGTCTGGGCCCCAGCTTGGGTCATGACACCTCCTTGAAAACTCTTTCCAACATCTCCTCTATCTTATAATTATCAACATCACTTACTCTGAGTTGCATTCGACTGCATCAACTTTGGGAAGGGAATATATGGATTTGAACTTCTGTGGTATTTCTCTCCTTTAGGATTTTTTTCTCGGTTTTCCCATCTCTCATTCCTATCGTTCCAACCTTCATTCTCCCGATTCCTCCAACCTTGATTCTCGTTATGAGGACTCCAAGGGCCATAGTTGGCACTTTGGCATCCTTGACAGGAACCCCCACTTGGCCAGCCATATATTGATATTCTTCTTCATATTTTTTGAGGTGAAGCCTCCCCTTTATATTGCATGTGTCCTTGGGTTCCCACTGCATTAAAACTCTTGGGTCCCACCCACATGACATTCTTGGTCATTAGCTCAATGTGGGTCATCATTTTTGCCAAGGTTTCATCCCTTTCTTCATCACATTTCATCATTTTCTCAATCACAAGGCTGGGAATGGCACCACTAGAGGACACATCGGTGTCCCTTCTGTGTCATGCTCTGTTCATTTTGGTCACATGATATAGGAGAGCTTTGACCAATCCATAAGTTTGGTCCATCAAGGACCCATCAGTCAGGTTGTTAGCCACCGACTTATTTATCGAGTTAAGTGAATGATAGAGCTTTGGAGTAGGCCTTCAGGCAACCCATGGTAGGGGCATATTGAAACTTTCTTTTTAAAGAAGATTCAAAACTCATGTAGAAGCTCTCTTAGGAGATGTATAAAATTGGTGATTTCATTCCTCCATTGAAACATCCTCGAGGGAGGGAAGAATATGTCCAAGAAAGCCTCTGTCAGTCCTGCCAAGAAGTGATTGACCACGGGAGAAACTCCTCTAACCAAATAGTTGCTTCTCCCATTAATGAGAATGGGAAAACCCTTAGCCTAATTGACTCTTGGCTAAGGTTGGTGATATTAAAGGGTTGGCAGATTTTAAGGAAGTTGCAAAGGTGTCTATTGGCATCTTCACTTGGTTTACCTCCAAATAACCCTTTCATTAGGAAAAAATGTAGCATAGTGCTTTTAACATGAAAGACAGCATTCCCCACCGTAGGTGGTAGGCAAATAGGACCTGTTACATTGGGCAACATTGGCTCATCATCATCTTGGTCCGTACGGCCGTCCACATAACCCATTTGAGAGTCTTGGATCATGAAAGTCAACCTAAACAAGCAGCAAGAACAACACAAATTTAAATTCACACAAGATGCTTAACTAGTTCAAATCAACAAACAACTTTAGGCTATCAATGCTTAAATCCCGGCAACGACACCAAAATTTATAACATACAAATCCACTCCTCGTTAGGAGAGAGTGTGCACGGTCATTTACAATATAATATACCAACTTTATGAGTCGGGGTTGAATAAATAGGAAATAGGGAGAGATTACTACTAAAGGTGTATATCAATCAAAACTAACCAACATCATTATATCAAAATTCATCAATAAAATATTTGGGGGAAAATAAGATTACTGCATAATTCTAAAGGTAATAGTAAAACGGATTAATGCAAGTTGAAGAAAGAATGAGAGAAAGTACCAGGGATGTTCTTTTGAGGGGGAATCTTAGGATTGGAGTTAATCAGTAAATCTAAAGAATCAAATACTAACATGAATAGTTATGGATTAGGTTGTACCCAATGTCTTTCAACCACGTGGGTATATTCTACTTGGGTTCTTTCGAACCCCAAGATCATATAACAAATGGAACATGTTGGCTTGGACAAGAATCAAGTTATTTCTAGCCTTAACCCTTGAATGAGTCATGAAAATGGTTTTCAGCTATTTCTAGCCCAACCCACTCTAATAAAACTCAATTCCCCATTAATGCTTTCTCACCCATATCCTACTTTCATTTATAAAGCAAAAGCAAGATAAGTAAATACAATCTATATTTGCTAACATAAATATTTTAATTAAAACATATAGAAAGGATTAGAATATGCATAATAACTGATTCTAAGACTAAATCACTAACACTCAATCCAACCTAATTCCATAGCAGGCACACACTCCTAGCAATCAAATTTGCCACTGATAAATGTCAACAAGATAATTGTATAAACAAGAGATTCATTAACATTCATCATTGAGTAGTAAATTTAAGCTTCAAAGTTTGTTTCAATGGTGGATTCTTACCGTACGATTTGATGAAGAAGAAGGCTAGCTTTCACTTCTATCTATTCTCTACTAAAATTGATATTAAAAATAGTAATTTTCTGATATGACAAAGGTGTGTACAAATTAGGGAAAGACTGCTCCCTCCTATTCTATTCGAATCTCTAATTTTCTCTGAGAAGCTTCCAAAGTATTCTTATGTTGGATCTGGATAATTTTACCCTTTTTAGCATGGACCTGCGTTTTGCAGGTGCCCATCCATTAGATGAGATTGCTTTGCAGGTCTTATCAAAATACCCATCGTGGCTTTTATGTTTTCACCTGTGTTTTGCAGGTTCCAATCTACATTCCATAGTTCATCTATATCTTCAGGTCAGTGCAATTATGCACCTCACTTGTGTTTCACAAGTATTAGACCTGCAAAATGCAAGTGTTCTACTTCAAGAACTTGCTCTTTGTTCAATTACTTGGCTTTCTTCGTTTAAGCCTTTTACTTTAAAAATCAAAGGAAAAGGCATAAAACCCTCCTAGATGAGTTGAAAAAAAGCAAAAGCTCATGCTTAAAAGCCTAATGAGTTGGTAAATTACCAAGTCATCAGTCTTCATGATTTTAGGACGATAATTTTGGTTCATGGCTCTTTCTCTTATGTATTTTATTTAACATAACAAGCTAGTTGGAGGTGTTGTCCCATCGGTTCGTCATATGTTTAGAGGCATTTAATATAGCTATCTATATATGGTTCAGCTTTGTTGACTTATTACCTACACTTATGCTTTATGCTATGCAGACTTCCACTTATGTTGTGTTCATATTTATTTTTGGTTAGATATGCTCATAATAATGTTTTGTGTATGCCATGGGTTATCATGGAGCCATTCATGGTTCTAGGTATGGTGTCTCGATCTAGGGTCCATGCTCAGGTCGTGACAAACTTGGTATCAGAGCATTAGGTTTTATAGTGTCCTGGGGTGTCTGAAAGCTACATTACATAGAGGCTTTTTCATGGATTTGAAGAATGCCACACTTATGAAGAAAAGGCTACGAAATGTTTTAGGAAACTTCCCTTCATTCATGATTCTATGTTTTTCTATGAAGTTCATGTCTCTATCCATCTAATTCGTGTTATACGCATTTTTAGAAATATGACTCTGATGTTAGGCATATTCTTATGCCCCTTTTCCATGCGTTTACCCATATTTTTCCTTGTTATGAGTTCATAATTCTTATGAAATGCATAAATTAATGTTTTTGTGCGTCTTTAGAGCTAACAATTTTTTTTAGATTTTTTGAACAGGAAACTAAGGAAAAAGGACCCAAAAATGACCCAAAGTGTGAAGAAAGAAGAGTTTGCGAAAGTCGGCCTGGGGCTATAGCTGGTGTGGCGCACCAACCCCTGAACTTCAGAGAAATTTGCACAACATTTTTTCTATGGGTGGCATGGGGCACCAGGTCCAAAACTTTAGAGGAGAAATTGATCACACCTGGGCGAGATGAGAGGCATGGAGCACCCGAAGCATCCCAAACTTGAGAAATTTTTCCAACATTCTGGTGCTTTGGATGGAGTGAGGCACCAAAAGGGTTCTAATGCTCAGAAATTTGACTAAAACTCTAGTGCTTTGAGTGGCGTGGGGCACCTGGAGCTAACACCTTGGTGCTCTGGCTGGCGTGGAGCGCCTGGAGCTAAAATGCAGAGAAATATTAAGCCAAACTAGGGGCAACGGAGGGCACGGTGTGTCAGACCCATTCTAGGATGGATTATGCTGATTTTGAAGATAATTTTCTTTAGAGAAAAAGCATCATTTGAGGGTTCACCTATAAATATAATATCTAGGTTGTTTGCTAGCTATCTTACACCATTTTGTTTGATCATAGTAAGGGTTTTAACGCAACTCTGGAGGGGACATAAGAATTAACTTAGGTTTCTTCTTTTCTCTATCATTTTATTTTTAATAATTATGATATCTTTGTTTTTCCGCTTGTATTTGTGTGGCTAAACACCCATTCCAGGGTTTTGACCATAACTATGGTTGAAGTTTGAAATATTGATTGTTTCAAGTTTTGATTCTTTATTAAAGGTTGTTTATATTTACTTATTTTAATTGTTTATTGTCTAGACTTATCATCTTGTGAATAAATCTATTGGCTTTTGGTTGAACTTGGGAGAGGAAACTGAAAAGGTTTAAAGTAAATGTATAATAGGAATTTAAAGATCCTTTGGCCCATTGGTTGAAGGTTAGAAGTTGTTGATGAGGATAGGGATATCCCTTCAACCCTATTTAGTTGTTATACAAGTAGGCATAACTATCGTTTCATGTTTCTCCTATGATCATAGGGATATAGGCGTTAGAGTTCATGAGATAGTTCTTGGATGCTCGGTTGAGTGGAAAGAAATGGGATAGTAACTTGCAACTAGAAACCTTAGAAAGAATTAATCTAGCATAATCAAGTCTTGATAACTCAACCTAAAGCGAAAGTGCCATTTCCCTAGATTTTCATCATCATTTGAAGTAAAAACAAGTTTGAAACAACTTTAGTTTATTAGTTCATTTTCATATAAAGTTTAGTAGTTTAATTCTCCAAGTTGTTCCCCATTTTATCTATTTTTGTTAGAATAGCAAAATAAAAAGATAACCTTAAATGAGTAATCTGACAAGTCTCTGAGGGATTGATAATCAGAACTTCACTATCCTATATTACTTGATGATCACGTGCGCTTGGGCACCATCATCGAGGATTTAAAGATTGATTATTTATTTTTAAGTTAGGGTCTTTATTCCGCTATTCTGTATTTGACATTTTTGTTCATTTATTGTGATGTTTACAGATGTTTTGTTCTTAGTGTATGCCAACTATAAGAAGTAGAGGACCACCTTTGGCTTTTTTTTATCCTAAAATTGAGAGAATCTTTCGTAGGTTAACTATGGAGAATAACAAGCAAGCATAGGGAAACAACCAGGAGAGGGTCCAGTGTTGAGTTTTGGTAGGTTGAACTTGGAGAACTCTTCTAAAGCGATCATCAAGCCAGCCATCACTGGAAACTTCGAGTTGATGGAAGGGACCGTGCGGTTGGTCCAAAATACTTGCCAATATTAGGCAAGCCGCGCGAGGATCCTCATAGACATCTGATAACGTTCCTGGAGCTGAGTGTGAACATTCACTATCAGAACGTATTAGATAAGTAGGTTAAGCTCACGTTGTTTCCATTCTCATTGATTGGTAAGGCTAAGGAGTGGCTTCAGAATAAGCCAGTAGGTTCCATCACCACTTGGGAGGTTCTTTCAAACAAATTCATCAACAATTTCTTTTCTTTAAGGAGGACAAAGGAGTTGAGAGGGAAGATCTATGGTTTTGTATAAGGAGATGGTGTAACCTTAGCTCAAGATTGGGAATGATACAAAGGATACTAGAGATATTTCCAACACTATATACATCAGAAGGTGATTATCGAGCATAATATTATGGAAGGGCTAAAACCAGAGTCAAAGATCTTTCTTGATACTACCGCACAGGGACACATTTTTTCCAAGAGCTATGATGAAATAGAAGCTCATTTGAACCTCATGTCAGTGGGGAGTCAAGATAATCAGGACTCAGGTAGAGGATTCACAACAACCAACGTGCCAGGAAAGCTCGAGGTAGATGGTGCAGCAACAATCTAAGCAGATATCAGTCGGCTGGTGAATGTGATCATCAAGCTTATAAACACACCACTAAAAAGTCAGGTTCAATAGGTCCATCAAATCCATACTCCACCACCATCATATGAGGTGTATGGAGAATGCCACGCTTAATCAGGTTTTCCACTAAACCTGAAATCTATATATTTTGTAGGAAAACAAGGTCGTGGTGGAGGTTCTGTAGGTAAACTTACAACTAGAGGTATTGGAATGCTGCCAATCCCTCTTGGAGAGGGAATCAAAATATCCAAAGGCCCTAGATCACTTATCCAAGACCTCAGGTCCAACACCTGAGCAACTCATTAGAAGAAATAATAAAGTAGTGGATGGTTCAAAAAACTCAAGTGGTTAATGAGATGTAGAAGTCCATCCATGATCTAGAGAGACCGATGGGGCAATTGGCCCTTCAGCAAACTAGCAAACTGTAAGGGGCACTTCCGAGTAACACCGAGAAGAACCCCAATGAAAATGTGAGTGCAATTTTCTTGCTTAGTGGTAAAGAGCTGGGTGAGGTGATCCCTAGAGGTAAGAAAGTTGATGACGAGTAGGTCGTGATGTCTAAAAAGGAGGTTGGTGAGTCAAGCAACTCAAAGATGAAGTTGGTAGAAGCCAGACCACCCCCTCTATTTCCACAAAGGTTTAAGAAGTAGAAGGAGGACTCAGCCAACTAGAAACTACTTGATGTGTTGAATTACGTACATGTTAACTTTCCATTGGTGGAGCTTTTGCATGAAGTTCCATAGTACCCCACGTTTCTAAACGATATTGTTGAAAATAAGAGGAGGCTTACGGAGTTTGTCCGGTAAAACAGCAAGGCTTAGAAGTCAAATTCTAAGTTTTAAACAAAGGGAAGGAGAGAATCTGTATCAAGCTTGGGAGAGATTCAAATCATTGTTGNCGGGTGTAGAACAAAATTCCAAAAGAGTTGAAAGACCCGGGAGGTTTACCATTCAAGTTGCTATTGGGAGCAAAGAAGTTTTTCAGAACTTTGGGTTTAGGTAAACCACGCCCTACCACAGTTATATTGCAGTTTGTCGACCGATCTCTTGCTTATTTTGATGGAATCATAGAGGATGTCTTGTTAAAAGTTGGACCTTTCATTTTATCGGTGGACTTCATAATCTTGGATTACAAAGAAAATTCAGTAGTTTTCCTCATTTTAGGGAGAGGATTTTTAGCCACTGTCGATGTAGTTTTAAAGGTAAATTCGGGCAAGATGTCGATGACTGTAAATGGTCAGGAAGCAGTTTCTGATGTGTTTAGAGTGGCACGAATGCCACCTCACTATGTGGATTTCACAGTGAAGCCAACAGTAGAGCCTGGAGGGTGTAAGAAGGTAGTTGAGAAACATATGTTGCATGAGAATTTAGTAGGTTTCCAGGATACTAACTATCGCACTCGAATGAAGGAGTTAGAGTGACATTCATCATGCTGCGATGTTAAATCAGCCACTGCATAGGAGTCAACCCGTGCATGTTCTGCCATGATTATAACTACAACACTTGGGGGGAGGCAACCCATCTTTCTAACATTTTTTTTGGTTTTGCAGAGATGAACAGGGCTTTGGAGGCAAAAAGAGCAGGGAAAATAAGCAAGAAAAGGTTAGGTCTGGGGCCAGATACTTGGTGTGGGGTGCTAAGTGTTATCCCTAGATAAGAAAAAACTTTCAATTTGGTGCTATTGGTGGCGCGCCGAGCCAGACCCTGACCACAAAGAAAATTCTTTCTAAGTGTGTGGCGAGGTAACTGGCGGGCATGCCAGGGGTGTTGTGTTCGAATATTTTTTTGTCCAATGGGTAAAATTTGACCCAAGTGCCTTAAAATAACAAAAAACCCATGCCCCGAACCTTTATTGTAAATCCCCATTTATCTTCTCTCATTAGAAAGTGAAAAATAAAAAACAACAAAATTTTCTCTCTTCCCTCACATAACCCGTAATGTCCTCTCCCTTATCCTTCCATTGTCTCCAAGAAGCTTAGTGAAGCTAATCTCTCCATCTCATGTAAGTAGTTTTCTTTTATCTTGGTTATTTAGTGTAAAAAGCATTTCCCCCATACCCTTCTTTCCAAAGTTAAAAAACCAAAATCACCATTGCTGGTGAAAAAGCTTGAATTTCATAATGAGGCTTTAATTAGCCTTAATCTCTTAAATCATTCATGATAATGTGTTATCCTTGTTGAGTTTTTTTTATTTTTGGTTGAATTTATTGATTTGCAGTTGTGGGGATGAAGGAGGTGATGAATTTAATTTCATGAATCTGGTGGGTAAAACATTGATTGTAGCGAGAGGAGGTGCATAGTTCTTGAATTCTTGAATGTGAAGAATCTTGAGTGGTTGAAAATTCATGTTAATTCATTATAGATTGTAGTAAATTCATGTTGGTTGTTGAATGAATTTATTGAAACTACTTCCATAAGTGGGTTACTTGAATTATGGATTAAAGGTGGGAAGGTGGAGGGAATCGCCAAGGTGGGGCATTCTTGAAAAGAAAAGATAAATAGAGGAGAGATGTGAAAAATTTATGAACTTGTTTGTAGTGTGAAGTTAGTCAATAATTTGGATGTTGAGATTTGGGATGATAATGGAGGAAATCTTGAGTACCATATTTGACAAATTATCACGATCATGCTAGAAAATTAAGTGTGGAGTCACTTTGCACCTGTAATCTAATTAGCTAGAATTTTTGCTCAGGAACTAATCTTGTGAAGTTCATCGATGTCATTGGCAGGTGTCATGGCATCAAATGCTGACAAAAGAAAGAAAATAGAGGTAGATAATAAGGGTCTCAAGTGTCTTTAAAAAGTGACAAAAGGGTCGAGTTCATCGGCTAAGGGATCCTTGCTAGAAGGTTTGGAGCAAAAGCGGTGGAGCCTCATGGACTAACATGGTTCAACATAAAAAAGGAGGCAAAATATACTCCTGAGAATTGGATTGACGAAGGCCGCCTCGCGCTTGTGTTCCAACCATCCGAGACAGGGTCTTTGTGTTCGGATTGGGTTATAACTTTGTCGAGGCAGAAGAGTGCAACCTCACTTTTGTGAGGGAATTTTATGCAAACTGGGACATATCTTTTGTAGAGAGCACTAAGGTCAAAATATGGTGTTAGGTGGTTTAGTTAACTTTTAAGAGATTCAATGCCTTCCTCAGAGCACCTATGGTAGACCCGTCCGAGTATTTCATTCTGCTAGAGAAGCCTCCATATCGCGACATTCACTATACTCTTTGTGGTGAAAACTCATCCGCCCATTAGGAAACAAACCATAATGGCACTCACTTTACACTTCCTTTCTCCTACTTGAATAAGGAGAAGAAACTATAGGTGAAGATAGTTTGTGTTGTGCTTATCCCTGGGACACACATAACGGGCATCACTAGAGTGTGGATCATGTTGGCTTACATGCTGATGAAATGGATACCAATCAATTTTAGTGAAGTTCTTAGAGGCAATACGAGGAGTTCGAGGGACAACTGCAGGTATAAGTACTGTTAAAGCAGTCTCCTAACCCAGTTTTTGAGAGAGGCGGGCATCAAGGAAGAAGAGGTGGACCTTCACCTACCTTTAGCAAGGTATCTAGCAAGAAAGGCATGGATGTCACAAAGGTAAAGGAGGCCATCACTTCTAAAGCTCCAATTGTCATTAGCGGATCGCTAGGCTCGGGATAATGATGGAGAGGCCGCATATTTGGCATGATTGATTTGCAGCTGAGGATTGGAGGCCGACCTACCACAGATGATGAGATAGTGTCCCTGGAGGAGCAGTACCCTCTCACAGAGAGTTTGATGAAAATGTGTCTAGTGGTACTAGCTTTTGAGGAGCTGCTAGATGATGATGAGGCTATAGTGCTTAATGATGGGGTTGATTACTCAGACAATAATCAGGAGGATGATGCTGCCATAAGAGCCACACAAATTGATGGTGAGGATAGTGATGATGACAATGATCAGGAGTACAATCCTGATAATGATGACTATGCATATCGGCCCAAGAAGTTCCTTTTCTCTACCTACTTGATATATTTGTGTGTGCACTAAGGACAATGCACCATTTAAGTGTGGTTTGAAGGAATGATTTCATGTTTAATCTTTGTTTTAAATATTCATAGTTGGCCGTAGCATCAGTTGTCATTCCCTATGGTAGTAGCTCTCTGATTGATTAGGTATGGTTTGTAGTAGATAGTATTGCTGATGACTGTGATAACTGGATGATGCCTTGTGATATTTGGATGGTTTGTTCGTCTCTAGTAGTTGAGTTTGTTTAGGTCCTTCTTAGTGTCAAAAATTGTAAAATTTTATATTTTTTTGTGTCATCATAGAGTAGTGACCTTTCCATATAATAAATGGATGGCGACCGTCTTAAGGGAAATTAGTCACGTTTTTTTAGGATTGAGTCAGACACAATCACTTGTGTGCTCATTGACATTCCATTTAGTGACTATGCTAGAGTCAATAAAGTGGTCATCTTAAGTGAGAATTCAATGAGAGACACACATATAGATCTTTGACTCGACTCAAGACACTTGTAGGGCATAATAATTAAAAATGTCATTCAATATGATTTTATGGATGTGTATCAATAGGAAACCGACTAGAGTCTTTATGCCACGTGAGATAAGCTTAATTGTTTTGTTTCATACATAATGTAGCATCTAGAACTTACGTTAGTGTATGTAGGATGGCTACTTGTTAAAGAGTTAACATATGATTAAGGAGTTTCTTTGAAAAAGCCATGTTTTCCATGTTTGTTTTACCTTCCTGAATATTTTCCCTAGTTAACCCCCTTGAGCCATAAGACTTATTCTTTTTATTAGCCATGAAATTAACCTATTCCCTTTTTTTTGTGACGTCCAGAAATATTGATCCAAAGTAGTTGTTACACCCCGTAAGTTCCTAACACTTAGTCGGCATATTCGTACGTTACCCAAGAGTTTTAGAGTACGACGCGTATGAGAGAGGGCCTGGGAAAAGGTCAAACGAGCGCGAAATCCAGGTTGCGAGGGAGAAGACCGGACAGTATGCCACAAGGGGAAACATGTTACGGACCACTCCCTGCGTGTTTGGAGCCGTGACACAACCCTAAATCGCCGCGTTGGGGTCCTTGACACGGACCCCCTGTCCACCGCTCAAGTATGTATATAAAGTCCTTTTATGTGTTGAATCATTTCATATATCAACATTCTCATCCAACAAGTGAAAGATACGTAATTTTTAGTTATTTTCCTTTGATTACTCTACCAAACGCCATACAAACTCAAATTAAATTTAGGTATCGGGTTATAAGCATCAAGGGAGCATTACTACGGAGTTAGTTTCTCGAAATTCGCCCAACAAATCATAACCTCATTGAGTAGAAATTTTCAGAATTGCTCCAAAATGATTTTTATACAATCACAGGCTTCAAGTAAGCATTTATCCCTTCTAAACCTCGGGAAATTATACGCTTTCGACCGTATTTTGTTAAGTTGAAGTATAGTTAATATTAGTAGTAAAAGTTATCGTTTTTGAAAAATTTAGTACTGAAACTAGTCTCATGCTTCTAGTAATATGATTACAGTTGGAAAGGGCTGTTGAATATGAATTAAAACTTGCCAGTTAATCAGGAATTGGCGATCTAGGTATGTTAAGGAAAATCCGTTCGGCAAGTTAGTTTCTTTAGTATTGTAACTTAGTTTTAATCCCAGTAAGAGAGCGAGAAGTATATCTATTGAGATTATTTGTTGTTATTAGCTGAGACCAGTATTCTATGTTTAGTCCTGGGATTGACTTTGCCGGTGTTTAGCCTTCCATGACCAACCCTAGGGTTACTAGCTGTTTCGACGCCTGCCAGGATTGAGATGACGTCGCTCCAAGTAGAGGTATGCCATCCGCGAGGGATGAAGATGGGGTCCAAGGTCCTCATACAGTCCATTCCATGGCTAGACTATTATATGTCGTATCGGCACCACACCCCCGTCGAGCTTGGGCCCGGGGTGCAGATATCAGGGTCCACTAGACTCAGACACAACTACAGTTCAGGGGTCGAGCGGGCTCAGTTGTAGACCCAGAGGACTGGTAGGAAGCCTATAGTTACTAATTGACTCAATGTGTTGTAGGGGTATATAGATTGAAGTATACTCGCTAAGGCTTATGGGGCCCCGGGTGGGTTATTCTGTGCTGGTTGTACCTTCCCGTTTATGGGGGCCAGGTAAGGTTCTTGTTTGCATTAATTACTGACAAATTAGGCAGCAGGAAGTTCAGTTATTCAGGTAGTATTTCTACCCCTTTCTTTCAATTTCTTTCAATTTCCTTTTAGTTCATTCAGTTATTTACAGTTACTGCCTTACATATTCCGTACATATTGTACTGACGCCCTTCTGGGGCACTGCATTACTTTCCTGCAGGTGCCGATAGACATGGACTAGGATATTCTTAGCTTTCAGCCAGAGTTAGTAGAGGCAGTCAGCTCCTCTCCTCCGAAGTTAATAGCTAGAAGTTTTTTTTTGTTGTACAGTTTTGGGTAGGTCGGGGCCCTTTCTTGACCATTATATCACTCCAAGTGGTTTTCAGATTGTTTCAAATTTCCTGTGGTTAGTTGTTGTTCGCCGTGTGGAGCCCGTGTATACTTTATTTTACGTATTGGCTGCTTGGGACCTTGTTTAGCTGATAGTTAATGGCCTTGTTGGCCATAGCTTAGTTTATTGCTAGATTTACTTTACAGTTATAACTAGACATCATGGTGGTCTCTTCGGCTCACATAGGATTCCTAGCTATTACCGGTTTTTGGTTAGCTATTTTCTTTCAAAGGTGTCTATATGGCCTTATCGGCTGGGGGTTGTGTTTACAGATGAGATATAGCCCGTTGTTTTCTTGATTTAAAGATTAGGCATGCACCAGAAGTGTATAAGCCCAGTCAGGTTAGTTCAGATCCTAGTAGGGCACCAGGTGCCAGTCATGCCTCCTAAGGTGGGGCGCGACAAACTTTGTATCATAGCAGGTCGTATCCCAGGGAGTCTGTAAGCCATGCTAAGTAAAGTCTTATCTATGGATGTGTTGTGCACCACATTCCATAGGTAAGAGGCTGCGAGGCATGATAGAATGGTTACTCTTCTTTCCGTTCCAGTCGTTCTATAGAGCTGTACAATATTGGGTTGAGTCCCTAAGCTTACCATATTTTGCTTGTCTACAGAGAAATGTCGGATATACGACAGACCACGACTGGCAAGAAGTTGGACATCGCAGCAGGAGAGGGCACTAGTTGGGTGCCCCAGTCAGAGTCAGCCCAATCTTAGGGTGACAAGGAGACTCCATCTCGGTCTCCCCAGCAGTCTCTGCCTGTCAGGAGCCCTCCAGAGCGGCAGATGCGTCGGCACCACCTCCAGCAGTTTGTATACCGACACCATCAGATCAGGTGGTTAGCAGTGTTGTTTTTATGATAGCTCAAATGATGGTTGTAAAGTGTCAGCCAATGGCACCCATTGATGTAGAATCTTCGGAAGGACTTGGTAGTTTGAGGGTCCGAGAGTTTCTCATACTGAGTCCCCCGCAGTTCACAGGGACGGACCAAGATGAGGACCCTCAGGACTTTTTGGACCAGCTATAGTGGATTTTCAGAGTAATGCATGCCACACCTACAAAGTCGATTGAGTTGGAGGTATTTCATTTGCGGGACATAGCAGTATTATGGTACGATAGTTGGGAGAGGTCCCGAGGTACAGATGTTCCCTCTCCAACTTTTTCCAGCTTTTTAAAGGCTTTCTTGGACCACTATTTTCCATGAGAAATCCGACAGGCCTAGGTAGATCGGTTTCTGCATCTAGAGCAGGGTTCGATGAGTGTTTGGGAGTATGCTATGAGATTTGACTCCTTGGCTCGATATGCATTGGCTTTTGTAGATACTATGCCAGCTAGGATGCACCGATTCATTATGGGGCTGCTTCCAGAATACATAGAGACTTGTATTACAGCCACTCTGTGAGAGTAAATGGATATTTACCCTGTCTAGGAATTCCCTCAAAATATTGAGGAGGTCAGGCAGCGGAAGCAGGAGATAAAAAGGGAAAATTAGGAGTAACGCCGTTGGGCTAGACCTAGTGATGCTCAGGTAGAGTTTCAGGGTGGACCTAGGCAATGATTATCAACTAGGCCACCCAGACCCCCACCTCCACAGTAGCAGCAGGGGGTAGACTAGGCCGTTGGGGCAGTCGAGAACCGGCGATAGCTCACGACCATCGAGTTCACAGTAATAGAGAGGGTCAGAGCAAAGTAGATTCACCGTTCCACTTTGCCCTATCTGTAGTCGACGTCATCCTGGGGCATGCAGGTATGGTACTTCAGCGTGTTATACCGATGGACAAGAGGGTAACCTAATGAGAGACTATCCAACCAAGTTTCAGAGTGATCGGGACCGATAGGATAGATCTTCAGTAGGGTAACGTGCCCCAGCATCTTCAACAGAGCGTAGCCCCTCAACTTCAGCTGGCAGAGGCCAAGGTAGGTCAGGGAAATCTAGCTCAGGCACCAGTGCAGATCGCACTTATGCTTTATCGCGGCAACAAGAGTCAGAGTCATCGCCAGATGTGGTGACAGGTATGCTGGACATTTTCTCTCATTCTTTTTATGTTTGATAGACCCAGGTTCCACTTTGTCTTATGTGAAGCAACTAGTAGCCAAAAAATTCGGTAACCCGCCAGAATTGTTTCAGTGACATTTTTCAGTGTCCACGCCCGTCGGTGATTCTATTATAGCTAAAAGGATCTATCGGGGTTGCACAACAGAGGTTGTTGGTTGCCAAACTTTAGCAGATTTGGTGGAATTTGAAATGATGGATTTTGATGTAATTATGGGTATGGACTAGCTAGCACCATGTTATGCCAATGTAGAATGTTGGACCAAGACTGTCCAGTTCCACTTTCTAGGGGAGGTAGTACGCGAGTGGAAAAGTAATGGAACTACACCAAAAGGTAGGTTTATATCCTATCTTTGGGCGAGGAAGTTGATAGAAAAGGGTTGTATTTATCATATTGTCAGGGTTCAGGATGTTCAAGCAAAATCCCCGACTCTTCAGCCTATTCCTGTAGTCAATTAATTTCAAGATTTATTCTCAGATGAACTTCTTGGTATTCCCCCAGAACGGGAAATCGATTTCACTATCGACCTACTACCAGACACTCAGCTTATTTGCATCCCTCCATACCGAATGGATCCTGCAGAGCTCAGAGAATTGAAAGAGAAGTTGAAAGATCTGCTAGATAAGGGCTTTATCAGGCCAAGTACTTCACTGTGGGGTGCGCCAATTTTGTTTGTAAGAAAGAAAGATGGCTCCCTCTGCATGTGCATAGATTACCGACAACTAAATAAAGTTACTATCAAGAATAAGTACCTACTCCCCAGAATATATGACTTTTTTGATCAGTGACAAGTGGCGAGATACTTTTCTATGATTGATTTGAGGTCAGGGTATCACCAGTGCGGGTTCGAGAAGGAGATATTCCAAAGACCGTTTTTAGGACAAGGTATGGCCACTTTGAATTCCTAGTCATGTCCTTCGGATTGACGAATGCTCCAGCAGTGTTCATGGATCTGATGAACAACATCTTTACGCCATATCTGGACTTTTTTGTGATAGTGTTAGTTGATGATATTCTGGTGTATTCTCGTTTAGAAGCAGAACATTGAGATCATTTGCGAACAGTGCTCCGAATTCTCAAGGATTTCCAGTTGTATGCAATATTTTCTAAATGTGAGTTTTGGCTGAATTCTGTAGCCTTTTTGGCCATATTGTGTCACAGGTTGGTATTCAGGTAGATTCACAGAAGATTGAGGCAGTAAAGACATGGCCTATACCTACAACTCGAACTGAGGTACGTAGTTTCTTGGGGTTAGCTGGGTACTACAGGAGATTTGTAGAGGGGTTTTCTACTTTATCAGCACCTTTGACTAAGTTAACTCACAAAGAAGCTAAATTTCACTGGACTTAAGCATGTGAGCAGAGTTTCCAAGAGTTGAAAAACAGGATAACATCAGCGGGTGTACTAGCATTGACAAAAGGATCAGAAGGTTATGCAGTGTATTGTGATGCTTCAGGTGTAGGATTAGGGTGTGTTCTGATGAAACACGGTAAGGTAATTTCTTATGCTTCGAGGCAGCTAAGAAAATATGAAAAGAACTACCCCACCCACGATCTAGAGCTAGCCGCCGTAGTTCATGCCCTGAAAATATGGAGGCACTGTATGTATGGAGTCCATGTAGATATTTTCAGAGATCACAAGAGTCTCCAGTATATCTTCACTCAGAAAGAGTTGAATTTATGACAAGCGTCATTGTTTAGAATTGATGAAAGACTACGACTTAGATATTTTGTATCATTGGGGGAAGGCCAATATCGTAGCAGATGACCTTAGCCATAGATCAATGGGGTGTTTGGCACATTTGAGGCCCGAACAACGGGAACTAGCCTGAGAATTACACCAGTTCGCCAGTTCATCCATCCAAATAGTAGACTCGGGAGACAATGGGGCTATAATTCATAATACAACAGTATCTTCCCTGGTAATGGAGGTAAAAGAACGACATTGTGAAGATCCTTATTTAGCACAGCTCAAAGATAAGGTACTATAGGGGGAAGTACCAATTTTCAAGGTAACCAAAGACGGGGTCTTGAGATGTAGGGGTTGCCTCTGTATTCCATATGTGGCAGAACTTCGCTAGAAGATCATGGTAGAGGTACATTATTCCCGTTATTCTCTTCACCCAGGTTCAACAAAAATGTATCATGACATAAAAGAGATTTACTAGTGGCCGGGAATGAAAAAGGGGGTAGCAGAATTTGCAGTACAATGCCCTAACTGCCAGCAGGTAAAGGCTGAACATCAAAAACTCGACGAACTAACACAGGAGATAGAAGTGCCTATGTGGAAATGGGAGGTAATCAATATGGATTTTGTGACAAGATTACCCCGTACCAGATGCAGATTTTATTCTATCTGGGTGATGTTGATAGGTTGACAAAGTCAGCTCATTTTCTGCCAGGCAAGAGCACTTTCTTAGCTTAGGACTATGCTGAATTGTATATCAGAAAAATAGTTAAATTACATGGTGTCCAGTATCTATCATTTCTGACAGAGGAGCACAATTTATAACTAGATTCTGGCAGTCATTTTAGAGAGTCTTAGGAACACAGGTTAATCTGAGTACAATCTTCCACCCTCAAATAGACGAGAAGGTAGAACGTAAAATTCAGACACTCGAGGATATGTTACGGGAATGCATGCTAGACTTCGAGGGTGCTGGGATGAGCATTTACCCCTTATTGAATTTTCTTATAATAACAATTACTATTCGGCAATTCAGATGGCGCCGTATGACGACTTATATGGGCAGAAGTGCAGGTCTCCTATTGGTTGGTTTGAGGTTGGAGAATCAGGGTTAATTGGCCAAACATAATCCACCAGTCAGAAGAGAAAGCAAAGCTTGTTAGAGAGCGTTTGTTGACAGCTCAGAGTCGTTAAATCTTACTCTGATGTGTGGTGTAGGGATCAGGAATTCAATATAGACGACTGGGTATTTCTGAAAGTATCACTAATGAAGGGAATAATGAGGTTTGGTAAAAAGGGCAAGCTTAACCCGAGGTTTATTGGGCCGTATCGGTTCCTCCGGAGAATAGGCCAGGTGGCATATGAGTTAGATTTGCCTTTAGAGTTAGAATCTGTTCATCCATTCTTTCATGTGTCGATGTCACAGATGTGTATAGGGGATCCGTCCCGGGTTGTGCCAGTTGACGACATCAGGTTACTGAGGAGTTGGCCTACGAAGAAGTTCCAGTGGCCATATTAGATCGGAAGGTTCGCAGGTTGAGAAGAAGAGACATCGCCTCTATTAAGGTACTGAGGAGAAATAAGAATAGGGAAGAGATAACCTGGGAAGCTGAGGATGATATGAGATCCAGATATCCTCAATTGTTCCAAGGTTAGTCCAGACTTTGCAGATAAGGTGAAGTTTTTTATTTAGTTTTTGCTTTATGATTTATGTTACATATACTATTCAGTTGACTACAATCTTGTTGTCAAAGAGTTGTTATAGTGTCATGTGAGATATCTGTATTTGACTTTTCGGCGTTTTAAGGTTTTCAGATAGTCCATATTACAGGGGAGACTCTGTTGAAATTTTTCCAGAATAATAGTTAAAAGAGTTAAACTCCTATAGGTTGAAGTGACATTCGAGGAAGAATGTTCCTAATGGGGGGAGAATGTTACACCCCATAAGTTTCTAACGTTTAATCGACATATTTGTACATTAGCCATGAATTTTAGAGTACGACACATACAAGAGAGGGCCCGAGAAAAGGTCGAACGAGTGCGGAATCGAGGTTGCGAGGGAGAAGGCCGGAGCGACTGCCATAAGGGGCAACGTCTCACGAACCTCTCCCTACGCGTTGGGTGTCGTGCAATGGCCCTAAATTTCCATGTTGGGGTGCGTGACATGGATCCCCTTTCCACCGCAGAAGTATATATATAAAGTCCCTTTATGTGTTGAATAATTTCATATATAAACATTCTCGTCCATCAAGTAAAAGGAATGTAATTCTTAAGTTATTTTCCTCTGGTTACACTGCCAAAAACCGTCCAAACTCAAATTTACTTCAGTTATCAGGTTATAAACCTGCAGGGAGCATTACTACAGAGTTAGTTTCTCAAAATTCACCGAGCAAATCATAACCCTGCTGAGTAAATGTTGTCAAAATTGCTCCATACTGATTTCTATATGATCACAGGCTTCATGTAAGCATTTATCCCTTCTAAACTCTTGGGAAATTATACGTTTTCGGCCGTATTTCATTAAGTTGAAGTATAGTTAATATTTATATTAAAAGTTATTATTTTTGCCAAATTTAGTACTGAAACTAGTCTCATTCTTCCAGTAATACGATTACAGTTGAAAAGGGCTACTGAATATGGATTGAAACTCGCCAGTTAATCCAAAATTGGCGATCCAGGTATGTTAAGGCAAATCTGTTCGGCAAGTTAGTTTCTTTAGTATTGTAACTCAGTTTGAATCCTAGTAAGAGAATCAGAAGTATATCTATTGTGATTAGCTGTTGTTATTAGCTGAGACCAGTATTCTATGTTTAGTCTGGGATTGACTTAGCCCTATTTAGCCTTCCATGACCAACCCCAGGGTTACTAGCTGTGTCGACGCACGCCAGGGACGAGATGACATTGCTCCAAGGAGCAGTATGTCGTCTGCAAGGGATGAAGATAGAGTCCAAGGTCCTCATACATTCCACTCCATTGATGGACTATTATATGCTATATCGGCGCCACACCCCCGTCGAGCCTGCTGCCCGGGGTGCAGATATCAGGAGTCCACTAGACTCAGACACAACTAAGGTTCAGGGGCTAAGCAGGCTCAGTTGCAGACCTAGGGGAATGGTAGGACGGCTATAGTTATTAGTTGACTCAGTGTGACTTTTTAGGGGTATATAGATTGAAGTGTACTCACCAGGGCTTATGGGGGCCCCGGGTGGGTTATTCTGTGCTGGTTGTACCATCCAGTTTATGGGGGCCAGGTAAGGTTCTTGTTTGCATTAATTACTGACAGATCAGACAGTAGGAAGTTCTGTTATTCAGGTAGTATTTCTACCCCTTTCTTACTTTCAGTTTCCTTTTAGTTCATTCAGTTATTTAAAGTTACTCCCTTACATATTCGGTACATATTGTATTGACACCCTTCCTGGGGCGCTGCATTACTTGCCTGCAGGTGCCGATAGACGTGGACTAGGATCTTCTTAGCTTTAAGCTAGAGTTAGAAGAGGCAGTCAGCTCCTCTCCTCTGGTGCTAACAACAAGAAGGTTTTTTTTTGTTGTATAGTTTATGGGTAGGTCGGGGCCCTGTCTCGACCATTATACCACTCTTAGAGGCTTGCAGATTGTTTCGGATTACCTGGGGCTAGTTGTTGTTGTCCATGTGGGGCCCGTGTATGCTTTATTTTATGTGTTGGTCGTGTGGGGTCTTGTTTAGCTGACAGTTAGCGGCCTTGTCGGCCATAGCTTAGTTTAGTGCTTGATTTAGTTTACAGTTATAACTAGACATCGTCGTGATCTCATCGACCTATGTAGGATTCCCTGCTATTACCTATTTCTGGTTAGCTGTTTTCTTTCATAGGTGGCTATAAGGCCTTGTCGACAGGGGCCTGTGTTTACAACCGAGATATAGCTCGTTGTTTTCTTGATTTAAATATTAGGCATGCACCAGAAGTGCATAAGCCCAGTCAGGTCATTTCAAATCCTAGTAGGGCACCAGGTGTCAGTCATGCCTCCCAAGGTGTGACGTGACAATAGTATTAGGCACTTTGAGACTTGACAATTAATGTCCACCAACGTATGAATAATAAGGGAAAAGAAAGAAAAAATTTTGTTGAAAGGAAGAAGAGAAAGTAGAAAGAATGGTTGCGCAAAACATGTTGTTTACTTGCTGCTAGGATAATGAAAGAAAAAGATTTAATAGTGAATATTCTTATTGTTTCTACAAGCAAAAACTAGAAGTCATGTAGTGAATATAGGGGCATGAAAAGAAAAGAAAAAAGGTGAATAGAGTGAAGGGTGAATAATAAGGAAAAATGGTGTACTCGAAAGATTAAAAATGTCTTAAAAGTGATTAGGATTGGTAGCCACTATAAAAGAAAGATCATTCCTACCCGTTCCTTAGCTGACATTACAACCAAAAAAAGTACTTATCATCTTAATCTCTTGAAATAACTAAGTATCCTAGATGTACATAAAGGCAAGTTTATGGTATGTCACATGTGTATGATACATCATTTTTGAGTGTGAGTGTGCCTTGGTTATTATGTTCCATGCTTTGCATTGATAATTTAAGAGAGGAACATCACTAAAAGTAAGGGACATAATATGTCTAGGTCGGTGTACTATGTGGCGTGTTTCGTATTTAATCATGTTGGCCCTATTTTGAAAAAATGTGTCGATTATAGAAGTTGTGTAGTCTTGAATGTGAAAACTTTGCATGTGCTTGATGTGAATTGCTATAAGTTGATGAACCACTTAATCATATGCTCTATTCTAGTTGGTTGAGTTTGAATTGATAGAGGTGAAATATGGTAAGGAAATATGAGTTTGTGCATGGAGTTGAGGACTTTTCAAGGACAAATTATGGTTCAAGCATGGGGTGGTGATTTTTGGAATATTCTTATGCCCATTTGCCATGTTTTTACCCATATTTTTCCTTGTTTTAAGTTCATAATCCTTATGAAATGCATAAATTCATGTTTTCGTATGTCTTTTGAGCTAACAAATATTTTTAGATGTTTGAGCAGGAAACCAAGGAAAAAGTATCAAAAAATGACCCAAGATGTAAAGAACGAAGAGTTCACGAAAGTCGGTCTAAGCTATAGCTGGCATGGCACGGAAACCCCTAAACTTCAGAGAAATTTGCACAAAGTTGGTGCTACAGGTGGCATGGGGTGCCATGTCAAAAATATCAGAGGACAAATTGATCAACACCTTGGTGAGATGAGAGGCATGGGGAGCTCGAAGAATCCTAGACTTAGGAAATTTTTCCAACATTCTTGTTCTTTGGATGGTGTGGTGCGCCAGAAGGGTTCTAATGCTCATAAATTTGAATAACAATATTGTTCTTTGAGTGGTGTGGGGCGCCCGAAGGGTCCAGAAGTTCAGAAATTTGGCTAACACCTTGGTGCTATGGCTGGCGTGGGGCGCCCGAAGATAAACTTTAGATGAATATTGAGCCAAACATGGGGCTACAGAGGGTGCGACAAGCTAGACCCATTCCAGGATGGATTTTTCTGATTTTGAAGCTAATATCTTAAGGGCAAAAGGTTATTTGAGGGCTCACCTATAAATTTAACATCTAGGTCATTTGTCGCTATCTTACATCATTTTTTCTGATTGTTGTAAGGGTTGTAATGCTACTTTTGCGAGAGACAAGTCTTATCTTAGGTTTCTTCTTTTCTATTTTTTTGTTACTTTGAATGGTGATGATATCTTTGTTTTTCCGCTTGTATATAAGTGGCTAAATGCACATTCTAGGGTTTGGGACATAGCTATGGTTGAAGTTTGAAATATTGATTGTTGCTAGTTTTGATTCTTCATTAAAGTTTGTTTGTATTTACTTATTTTAATTGCTTATTGACTAGACTAATGACCTTGTGAATAAATCTATTGGCTTTTTATTGAACTCAAGAGAGGATACTAAAAGGGCTAAAAGTAAATGCAAAATAGGAATTCAAAGATCCTTTGGCCAAAATTGGTTGAAGATTAGAAGTTGTTGATAAGGATAGGGAATACCCTTCAACCCTATTTAGTTAATATACAAGTAGGCATAATTGTCGTTTCATGTTTCTCCTATGACCATAGGTATATAGGTGTTAGGGTTCATAAGATATTTCTTTAATGCTCTGGAGAGTGGCAAGAAATGGTATAGTAACTGGAAACTAGCAACCTTTAGAAGAATTAATCTAGCATAATCAAGTCTTGATAACTCAACCTGAAGCGAAAGTGCCATTTAACAAAATTTTCATCATCATTTGAAGTACAAACAAGTTTGCAACAACCTTAGTTTATTAGTTCATTTTCATTCCATGTTTAGTAGTTTAATTCTCAAAACCATTTCCCATTTTTATCTATTTATATTAGAATAGCGAAATAAAGAGTTAACCTTAAATGAGTAGTCTGACAAGTCTCTGAGGGATCAATAATCGGGATTTTACTGTCATATATTACTTCAGGACAATGTGAGCTTAGGTGACATCAAACTACCCACCGAGTCAATAGAAGAAGAAATGGAAACGGCAATGGCCATGGGAATGGCAATGAAGATGGGCATGAACCCGCCCAACCAACTCTATCTAATCCCTTATCGGAGCAGATTACTCCTGCTGAGTTCAGGGCTACTTTTCAGATGCTAGCATAGGACGTGACAACCCAAGTCAACCTATAGGCTGTGGCTCATGTAAACATAAATGGGATTGCCGCGGTAGCTAGGGTGCAAGACTTCACCAGGATGAACCCGCCCGAGTTTCATGGTTCATACGTGGACGAGGATCCACTAGATTTCCTTGTAATCCAGCAGATAACCCAGATTGTGGGTGTTATGAGAGAACAGAGTGCAGACTTGGCCTCCTATCAGCTAAAGGGAGTGGCTCATATTTTTTTTCAATAGTGGAAGCAGGGTCGTGGAGTAGTTGTAGCTCTAATTTGTTGGGTTAAGTTTGTTCTAGCGTTTCTGGACTTGTTCTTTTCCTGGGAGTTGAGGGAAGAAAGGTAGCCGATTTCACCAATCTGAAGTAGAATGATATGATTATTCAAGAGTATACCCTGAAGTTAAACCAATTATCCAAATATACTCTAGATATGGTTGTAAATCCAAGGACTCATATGAGCATGTTCGTGAACAAGGTTGCGGATTTATTTGGTCAAGGAGTGCAGGACCACCATGCTTATTAGTGACATAGATATCTCTTGACTGATTATATATGCTCAGTAGATAGAGGATGAGCAAATGAATGAAAGGGAGAGAGAGGCCAAGAGGGCCAGGATAGGGGGTTATGGGCATTACCGATAGAGGTCAGGTGGTGAACATCGCCCACATTCTCATCAGAGGCCATAAGCCCCATCCCCATTATCAGCTAGTGTCCCATCAAGACCTCGAGGTGATCAGAGAGCTAGAGCGTTAGGCTCTAGAGGTTAGAGAAGCATGACAGGGGAGTGCACTTTCTAAGCATGCAGGAAGTGCAGTAAGAACCACGCAGGGGAGTGCTTGGTTAGCTCTGATGTTTTCTTCAAGTGTAGGAAGCCTAGAAACATACATAGGGATTGTCCTTCAGCTAGATAGGATGATAGTATAGATCATGCCCCAGCCACCATTCCAGCAGCTCTAACAGCTCCCTGATCTCGGGCAAAATAGTATGCTCGAGTGACACTTTAAAACTTAAATTAGACTTGTTTATCTAAGTTATTTTATAAATTTTCATGTAATTGTATATAAATGTGAAGGTATGTGCTAACCAACATGATTAGTCCTTGTTTTGTAGGCTCCAATGATTTTGAGGAACTAATTTATAAGTTGGTGAAGGAAAGGAATGGAGTCAGAAG
>JACEIK010007423.1:63620-75924 GCA_018107945.1 Datura stramonium | reverse complement strand
CTCATCTACTAACTACGAGCACCTCTGCCGGCCCCCTGGGTCTCCGGCTCGGGCCATAGCCTCCGATATAAATAATCGTGTCTGAGTCTGGAGGACTCCTGTACTGTATTTGTAACTGTAACTGAATCTGTACCTGCTCTCTGGGCGCTAGCGCACAACAGGGCTTTTTGTATAATAATGCTGATCAGCCTGATATGGGGAAAGCTTCATCCGATCTTCGTCCAAACTAGGGACGGCATGCCACTCCTTGGAGTGACGTAAACCCACCCGCTCAGTGGGTGACACGATTACCAACCCGGGGGCGGCGAGGGCGCTCAACAGGGTGCCCTCACGACACAACCAAGTCTCTACAAACAATAAGCACATATATAGCAAGCATGTTTAACTGAAAAATACTATCTGACTTCTGATTTCTTATTCTGATCTCTTTCTGTGTTTATCTGATTCTTCGATATGGGGAAAGCTTCATCCGATCTTCGTCCAAACTAGGGACGGCATGCCACCCTGAGGACGTAAACCCAAGGCTCAGTGGGTGACACGATTACCAACCCGGGGGCGGCGAGGGCGCTCAACAAATGGTGCCTCACGACACAACCAAGTCTCTACAAACAATAAGCACATATATAGCAAGCATGTTAATCGAAAATACTATCTCGACTTCGATTTCTTATTCTCGATCTCTTCGTGTTTATCTGATTCTATAATCGCTTTTTATACCGATTCTCGTAATCTTTATCTAACTATATGGCTAAACTGTGGCCAAGATACTATCTCGGCCCAATGGCCAATCCGTAGCCAAGATATCATTTGTCTGGAATACAATCTGTAGCCAAGATATCATCTCGCTCGACCAGCACCGTAGCGAATATCCGTTCATTCGATTTTACTTTACTAACTTTTATTTTGAATATCTCATTATGTTTAATTTAAACATGCTTGCTAATCACATACCGGCTATACCGAGTCCGGAATGCTAACTCCTCCATTTGGCGCATGCTTTACTATCTTTCTGACCGAGTACGATATAATAACACAAACCAAGATTTACCAACTTAATAATACTTCACACATTAAACTCCGGGAGTTCTATTACGGAGTTTACTATGATTTACAAGGCTAAAGCTACTAACTTGCCGAAGAAACTAGCTTGCATACCTTAACCTCGGGTTATCCGACTTACGGACGAAGCTCGGCCGGGCACTCAAACCTATTTCTCCTAACCGCATTCACACATATACGTCAATTAATACTAAATACATCAATATTCTTGGTGAAAACGCTGGGCTGACATTATAGCCTAAACTTTGGCTTATCAAAAGACAGTCAGAAAAACTCATAATTTTTCAAAAGTCCAAAAGGGAGAAGTAGTCAATTTTAAGGCTAGGAGCACATTGACACTAGTTTGAGCAATTCCACTTACCTTAGTCCGGTAGCTCGACGATTTATCGATTTTGTGAAACTAAATTCGTAGGAATGCTCCCCGCCCTAAATACCCTCGGTATTTGAGGTTAATTTTGACTTGACTACGTTTGACGGCGTAATCGGGCACAAATATTATCAATACCCTGCGGTTCTCTCTCTGCTCCTCTCGTGGCTTCGGAAATTATTTGATGATTTAATAGAATAAACAGAAGTGGAGGCTTTATATAGTTGGGCCTGGACAGGCCTAACGCGGTCACGTGAGCCAACGCGGAGGCCCCACCTCCGCAGACACGCTATCGCGGAGGGGCTCTGGCCTCCTACCCTTCCGGGCGACAGTCGACAAGCCAGTCCGATATTTTCCCTGACCTTTTTCTAGCATGTATGGCTTTCAAATACGCTTAACCAACACGCTGATAGGCCATCTATGTGCTGGGAATTTACGGGGTGTAACATCAATGATAATAAATGTTATATTTTATCCAATGAAGCTTAACGCATGATGTTATTGATTTATGTAATAACTTATATGCATGCTTTTGGAGTCGGTCTAGCACCGAGCAGCCCGGCGTTCAAAGGACTACGTCGTTTTCTCATAACCACGTGCCACCATGGGTTTGTAAATTATATTATATATTGATAATGATCCCCTCAAATGTGATATCACGCCTTATGCAGGACGCTCTCCCGACAAGCCAGGGTCGGCTCGCCCACTTGAGCGAGAGATAGTGAGGCATCATGAAAGGCTCTACCACTATGGTGACGATTATGATGAGTCCTCCTATTGTTCTGAATGTTTATGCATTGTTATGTTTATGTCGTGGATCAAGTTATCTTTTGATAAAGTTTACTTATGATCATGAAAATGAGTGATTACGAATGATTTGAAAGCCTTGAGTCTTATGTTTTATTATAAAGATTTTGATGTAAGCATGAAGTCATTCTCTTATATTATTTATGAGTTTTATTTACTTTGAAATGTCCGTTTTACTTACCTTGCATACTCAGTAATGTCCTGCGACTCGACCGCATACTTTCTATGTTGTATCATTTCTCATGATATGTGTGGTCTCGGATCTCAGTTCATTCTCATCCTTAGTCCACCTCAGCTACATTCTCAGCTTATTGGTGAGTCCCCGCGTTTTGAGGACGCTTAACAAATTTTGGCAGTATTTTACGTTTCAGTATTGTTCGGGTTAGTTGGGGATGTTGTCCCATCAACCCCTCGTATGTTGTGGTAGGCTGCACTCATGTGTGTAGTATTTAGCTTATGTGTATGTCCAGTATTTCCTAATGTTATGCTATAATTACGTTTCTGCTATGTTTCTATGATTATCATTCCTCTTATTTGAATGATATTAGTTGTATGCATGAGCCATGAGTCGACTTGGGGTTTCTCGAGGTCCCTTGTCCCGTGTCTACGATCCGGTGTACGTCGGGGTCATGAATATAGACGGCTGTTGAGCTTCGTCAACAGATGATGTTGAGCTTAGTTATATACGATGAGAGTATTGCATGTTTTTGGTGAGAAGAGTCTAGCACCGGGAGTGGGTTAAGGGTCGATCACCCTATGCCCTTAACTATGCGCCAACGTAGGTTGATACTATTATATTATTGGGACCTCCCTTGTGAGCTATCCCTGGCCTAATTGTTCCTTGAGATTGATATCGATATCATGGTATCATCCATAACCCTGGCAAGTCTATGGATGGCTCTACCCACTTGAGTGTGATAGTTGGGACCACATAAGCTCTATCGTAATATGTCGGTTAAGTGATGAGTCTCCCATTGTCTATATGATTCAGATTTGCATACTCATTACTCATGGAAGTTATCATACGCATGCATGTTATAAAAGAAAGGTTTGACTCATTGTTCAGCTTTTATTATAAATGTTATATTTCAGCTTTGAGTCATTCGAGTCAGTCATGATGTTATAAAGTTATGCATGGTCATGTCATGATAATATTATGATTTCAGAATGAATGCATGTAGCCCTTCTCTAAGACTTGAAAGCTTATGATATGTTATGAAATGCTCTAAGTGTTTTATTTTACATAAGCAGTTTTACTTACCTTTCATACTCGGTACATTCCACGTACTGATCGCATAATTTCTATGTTGTATCATTTCATGATACAGGACCCGGCTCGCAGCTTCAGCCCCGATCTTAGTCAGCTTTTCGAAGTTCATATCTGCTCAGGATTGGTGACTCCTCATGTTTTGAGGACTAGACTTTCAGTTTCTTTTATGTATTTCAGTTTCAATATTGTTGAGTTAGTTGGGGTCTTGTCCCATCAACTCGTCCAGATTAGAAGCTTTCAGACTTACGTATGTGTAGCTTCGGATGTTATTCTGATGTGATGTTGAATTAGACTTCCGTTGAGATCACATCATGATTTCTTCAGTTTACTAAATGAGTTAGTTGTATGCTTTTGCCATGGGTCGACTTGGGGTCTCTCGGGATCCCTTGTCCCGTGTCTACGATCCAAGCCTCCGTTCGGGTCTTTACAAAATGCATATAGCTAGAGTTAGAGGAATAGAGAGATTTAAACTTATAGCACGAGATAGAATCATGAAAGAAGGGAAATTCCCTAAAATGTTTCATAGCCTCTTCGTCATAAGTGTGGTGCGCTTCACACCCATGAAAAAGACTCTACTTAATGTGGCTTTCAGACACCCTAGGATACTTCAAAACCTAATTCTCTGATACTAAGTTTGTCACAAACCGAGCTAGGACCCCGAATCGAGACACAGGATCTAGAACCACGAATGGCCCCAAGACAAACCTTAGCATAATTATAGTAATTCAAGAGCATAACTAAAGTGGCGATCAACCATATCATGAATAAAGAGGAAGTCTAAATATAAGAACTCATAAGGGTGCGAATACTCAACACTCGACAAAAGCTAAATAACTACATAATGTCTAGATAAGCCTCTAACTGTATGATGAGCTAATGGGATAGCAGCCCCAACTAGCTTTCTAAGTCTGAAACTAGAAGATAACAAAAGAAACAAGAGCTAACTTGCATGTCCTCGGTAGATGAGGACTCACCAAAGGTACAGGCTGACTGGACTGGAGAAAGAGCGGCTAACAATGATGCGGGACCTGATCACTCAAACCTGTATCATAAGACGATACAGCATAAATTATGCGGTCAGTACTTAGAATGTACTGACCATGAAAAGGACCATTAAAAGTACATAAGAGTACATGAGATTATAACATTTCTAAAATCATGCATTAGATGTCATAACTTAACATGAGGGCTCAAGACTTTCAAAAACCATTCATAAATGGTCATAATCGTAATCATAAAGAAGATTTATAAATCATAACTTGACCCAAAATATCATAACATGATCATGCATAAATATAAGAAACAATGGGAGGAATCGTCATGATCGACACCATCATGATAGAGCTTACATGATGCCCCAACTATCTCTCTCAAGTGGGAAGAGCTGTCCCAAGCTTGCCAAGGCAAGGGACATATCATAGCATGATCACTAACTGGGACCCCGTAAGGTTAACATGAGCATATACCTACATTGGCACGTAGTTATGAGGCACGGGATTGATTTAAACCCTGGGCCTACTTGATGCTAGAATCTAATCCCAAAAATATGCACATGGCTCATAATTAGTATCATAATATCATACATGAAGTTCATCGTCTAGTTTAAATCATAAGAATCATGAATATGCTCATAAAACATGAACTAGCCATGAAAATAGGGCCCTTGAGTCGGCCATAGTCATAAACTTGATAATCATGAGGATCATGCTTACTTGAGAAAATCTCCATACTTGAATTTCATAAACTCATGAAGAGTATTTATAGGAAATCACGTATCATGCTTCATAAAACATACTTAGGGCTTGAAAATATTGAAATCGTAAGAAAATCATAAAATCTCGTAAAGAATAACTTAGCCCTAAAATTCATAATCATGGTTGAATCATAGCATATCATAAATTTCATAAAATACTTGAAAGTATCATAAACCTTATCATGGAAATAATATTTTCATATCAAATCCGCTTTACCCATAAAGGAATCATGAACAATTTCAAAACCCAACATAAAATCATATTTTTTTTGAAATTAGGGCTTTGGGAAAATTGAGTGATCATACTTTTGATTGAAGAAGGGACATGAGGTTGAAAGGAACCCTTATTGATAGATCCACATACCTTAATTTATCATTCCCCAACTGGAATTGAAACCCTACTTGAATCTAGAGGAGACTTGAGGGAGAACCCTAGGAATCTTCTTGAGAGATCTTGAGAGGCTTGTTCTTCAATATACAGAGTGTTAGGAGAGTAATGAGTAACTTAGGGTGAATAATACCCTTACTACACTCCTTTCCATGCTTAAAATGACATAGTTTAGGACCCTAGAACTTAGGATTTACAATAATACCATTAATAAAAATTCTGGAAAATGTGCACTGTCAGTCGTCAAGAATCTTACCACAAGTTGTTCCATGAAGTGACGACTCGTGGTCACCTCCCATCGTCACCATTCATTATAGGACTGGTTCCTGTATATCATACCACTGACACCCACGATGAGACGTTACATGTCAGTACGGGTCGTGAGGCCACCCGTCGTCACTGAGCCCCAACTCTCACTTTCCCTAAACCTTTTCATGGTTACAACCCATGACTCGTGATTCCCTACCATGGGTCGTAACACCACTCATGACAACATATCCATACCCAAAACTTCCAAACCATGACCCTTATCACTACTCGTTGTTTCCCCAACGAGTCATACCACGATCCATCCTTTCAACCCTGGCATCCCAGTGTCCCACCATGCCTCCTAACCACGAGTCGTACTCACACACCACGACTAGTGGTGTGACTCATGGCGTGGACATCAAGCTTTAGAATTCCACCACGACTCATCCCACTATCTGTTACTCCTTATCACGACTCGTACCACAAGTCATTTTGAGGAAAAAATGCAGATTTTTCTGCTGAACTCATTTCCCATTCTCTTATATAGTCTTCGGAACTTCCGGGGTATTATAGCATAGAACTCCCTAACTATGTCAACATTGAAGTTGTCAGGGGTTCTTACCATCCATCCAAAACTATATAGATTTAACAGCTACATCATCTCCTCGACCTCATTCAGGACATTGGTCAAGATCCGCAGCTCCTCCTATATGCTTTGCCTTGGGTTCAGCTTTGATGTGAGGGTGAGGCCCTTCTCATAAATTTCCTAAGAACCTAGCACACCCCACCTGATGGTACGGCTCTCCGGGGTTGGGGTCTGATCATCGTCAACATCTTGTGCCTCATCTTCAGACTCGGCCTCACCTGAACCCTCTCCATCTTGGACCTCAAATGACCCTTCCTCTACATTGGATCCACTCCCAAACTCCTGAAATTATGCATCATCTCCCTCCTCAGACTGAAGAGCACACACCGGTATCGCTGAAGTGGCTACGGCCTGAGCCTTGGCATGTGCACTAGTGGTTCGGGGCTCATCGGTCTCATCGCTGTCAACTTTGTGCTCCTCCAACGAACTACTAGGTGTATTTTTCTCTTGATCGGATGTAGAGGACTCATTTCTTAGGGCCCTCCAAGCTACAATCTCAACTCTTGGCCTCTTGCCCTGGGCATCCTTGGTTGCTCGTCTTTTCTGATTCATTGTACCTTTGGAGATGAGGTTAGTATATAGGATCTCAGAGAAAGAAATCAAAAAGAGCATGTTCAATATCATACTACGGATCATCATTACAGTCATACCAAGGTGGTACTATCCGTACTATTACTCATAATGCCTTTTGAAAGTCACAACTCATTGTACGAATCGTACCAAGGTGATACGATTCGTACTGATGGTCGTATGATGAACTTCTGAGAATGCGACCTTTTGTATTTCTGGTACGACTCAACATCACGATTTGTAGTGGAATTCTATGAGTTGTATCATGGGTCGTGATTTTGATTTTGAATTTGACCTTTTATGTTTCTCTGGTATGACTCATGGTGTGATACCATGATCCGTACCAGGTTCCTTACCATGAACTTCACTCAGATGAACCTGGGACAGTCCCAACAAATCATCCTACAAGTCGTAGTTCGAAACCACGAGTCATAGGATGACTCATGAAGCCTGCCCTCACCTTGTGTATAAACAGTTATGCAAACAAACGTGTTTTTAGGGTGGGTACTAAAACTTCACCACCCCCATAATTCACAAGAACACATGATTTCACTACCCACTCAGTCCCTACAGTTTAATTTTCCCAATAACACATCACCCACAAGCCACAAAAATTCACAAAGCAATTTCCCCTTCATAACCCATCATATAACATCACCATAGCCTATTGATCATGTCCCTCCACTTCATTTTCATGTGGAGTATTCACAGTTCATTTTCAGCTATTATTAGCAAGAAGAGATGAGCAAAATTTTAAACTTACTTGCAAAGTTTCTGAATAATTCTTTCTTGCTTAGGGTTTGGAGTAGGAATTCGAGCCAATGTTGTGATTATATTGCAAAATCTTGTGCTCGGATGGAATGGGGCATCAGTTACAGATGAGTGGAGAGCGAGTGGCATTGACCGTGGGTTTGTGGAGAAATTACAGACTAATTTTTTTATATTAAATAGGTTATGGGAAGATTTAAAAATCTGGAACGAGTGGGGTTAGATAAAATCTTTCATTTAATAGGCTCATCATGAGTTGTACCACGAGTCTTAGGTCATACCTACGACTCATCCCTTGCATTCATACCTGGGGACCTACGAGTGCTTGGTATGGTTCATACCAGGATATCATGACTCGTAGGTCAAGCATTCTACACTTCAACACTTTGTATAGTTAATCACCACGGTGGGTAATACGGCTCATACCATGAAGGTATAGTTCATAATGACCAATCATAGTATGAACTTCTGCATCTAGTCAAGTCTCTACTTTTTAGTACAGAAAAGACTATGAGTCATACCATCATGCTATGGTTTGTATTGAGGCTCATACTCTAGACCTACACTACATTTTTCACCCATCAGTTTTTGTTTCACCTGCACACTGAACACACATTAGTCAAGATACTGAGGTTGCCTCCCAAGAAGCGCCTGATTTAACGTCGCACACGACATGGGAAGTTTGGTTACTCAGAATTCATCGAACCACCTCATGGGTTGCCTCCCATGCGGCGCCTGATTTAACTACACGGAATGATGCAAGTCTCTTAACTACTCAGAATTCATCAAGAAACTCAGAATCCATATCAATCGTTGAGACTACACGAAACTCATTTGGCTGCTTCATTGACCTACAGACATTGAAGGTGAACTCCTCTTTGTTCAACCTAAACTTCAGATGGCCTACTTAAATGTCCACTAAAGCTCTCATAGTGGCAAGGAATGGTCGCCCCAAGATGATGGAAACCTCAAAATCTACCTCGCAATCCAAGATCGCAAAGTCAGCTGGGAAGATGAACTTGTCCACTTTCACTAGGACGTCATGGAGTATGCCCACAGGCTTCTTCATTTTGCGGTCCACCATTAATAGTCGTATTGTTATCGATGTGGGGGCTCCCAAGCCCAACTACTTGAACACATCTAGCGGCATTAGATTGATGCTAGCACCCATATCACACAGTGCTCTTGCAAACTCAAAATCTCCAATTATACATAGGACGGTGAAGGCACCTAGGTCTTTCTTCTTCAATGAAAGGACCTATGAAGCTATGGCACTACAATGGTGTAGATTTTCAATAGGCTCATAGCTCATTAGATCATTTCTTGGTTACCAGGTCTTTCATAAACTTTGCATACCCAGGCATCTGCTCCAATGCCTCGACCAATGGGATGTTCATAGATAATTTCTTTAGCATGGATAAAAACTTCTAGAATTTCCCGTCATCCACCATTTTCTTCATCCTCTGAGGGAACGGTGAAGGTGGTCGAGGGATAGGCCTGAAAATCTATAGGGCCTCTTTTTCCTTCCCATTTTCTACCAAAGGCTCCTTTGCATCAATCGAATCTTGGTCAAATCAGCATCTCCTTCAATCCTCTATTCAGCAGCCTCATCCTCCTCGTCTACATTGATTTTACTCTATCTTCTCATCTCAATTGGAATAGGTGAATCAACTGTAGTTTTTCCAGTCTTAGTCATCACAACCATGCAGTGGTTGTCATTCTTTGGATTCTCTACTATATTTCTAGGAAGTGTACCCTTCTGCCTCTGGTTTAGGGATGCAGACATCTGACCTAGCTACTGCTCAATCTTCTGGATCGCCATGGCATATGATTCAACTTTCTGGCTCATGCCAGATATATCTCCCGAAATGTCCTTCAGCTGATCATCGGTTGACTTTTCCTTTTTTAATAGCTCATCCATCATACTCTCCAACTTTGAGGGTCCAACATCACCCTCTTGAGCCTTAGGAGGGACATAAGGGCCTGTGCAATCATTTTTGTAACCATTATTCTTCCTCCAATCACCTTCCCATTCTCGACCTCTTCTCCTATCCCTGTAACCATTCCTGTGGTAATTGTCTCGGTACTGGTTTTGACCTTGATTTCTGGAGCCTTGGTGCCAAGTGTCTTAACCAGACCCCTGGGTGTTGGCCCGAAAACCTGCCACCTGGTTATCTAATAAGTTTGCCTCCTCCTCGAAATTTGAGTGCTCGAACCCCTATTTTTTACCCTGTGCTCCCAATGTGTTTACCTTCAGCACTCCATACCCCATGATATGTTTTGTGAGCAGGTCTGTAGATGTTCTCATTTGAGCTAATTCCTTATCACGCTCCTCCTCCTTCTTGCGCTGCTCCGCAGTCATTCCTATAGCATATGTACTTGAGGCAGTCTCTGCCTCTTTGGTATGCCAGGCGCTTTTTGTCTAGGTTACTAAGTCAAGTATGGTGGTTGCTTCCTCCCATGAGTGACTCTTCAATGCTCCACTTGCCACCGTATCTGCTACAGCCTTTGTGCTATTGTTCAGAGACTTGTAAAAGATTTCCAACAAACTGTCTTTAGAAATTATGTGATTCGGACACTTCGTTAGCTTCTTCTTAAACCTCAGCCATGTCTCATGAAGTGCCTCTGGCTTAAGCTATTAGAAGTTATAAATCTCATCTTTGAGCTGCAGCATCCTAGAAGGTGCTCCAGAAAGGCATGTTTCAACTCCCTCCAACTGGTGATGGAGTTGTTTGGCAACTCTGACAATCAAAGCGTAGCCTCACCAAATAGGAAAAATGGAAAGATCCTTAGCCTGATAGCATTCTGGCTCACTCCTGGCAACCTATAAGCCTTGTAAATGCCACAAAGTTCATAAGGTGGAGATTTGCATCATTAGCTACATTGCTACAGAACACACCCTTCATATTAAGCAACTAGATCCTTGTGCTCGTGATATCAAAATTTTCCCCAACAGGCAAAGGTGGGGGTACAATAGCTCCTATTGACCATAGCTTTATCAATATTAGGGTCCTCATCATCATCAAAGTGAGAAGCATATCTATGGAACTGGTGTCAGTCACGGCCTCTATTCCCCCTTCTATTCTAGCTAACATTATTAACTTTTTCTTGGGCTTCATCTGCCTCTTGAAGAGTAGCTTGTCGGGCTAACTCAACCTGATGGGCCTCATTAGGTCGGTGTGCTTCAGCACCAACCTAGCCTCCATCTATACTAGAGTCTCCAAACAGGCCATTTTCCGCAGTGTTCTTTCAAGCTCTTGATCAATTGGGACTAGAGGGTTTCCACTACTCCGCATACTTGGCATTCACCAAGTGCTCAACTACTTAAAAACAAAAAGAAAAGAAAATGTAAATGACCAAATAATGACTAAAAGTTAAATAAAAGTAATTAATCTAATCCTAAGTCATATTTCCCAACCACAATGCTATTTTTGATAACGCTCAAATTACACCTCCGAAGACGTATTATGCGGACGTTGTCAATAAAGAGCCCAACTAAAGTTGGGGTCAATCCCATAGGGAATATGGTCAAGATATAGACTAATGCTAGTATTCATACTTTTAGTTCAATTATTTCCTAAAAGGGGGATTTTAAATCAAGTAACGGTATTTCGAAATGGAGTTGTGATCAATAGTTATGCAATCAACTAGGAAGTGATCCCCATGGCTTCCTAACTAGGTCAGATTATTACACTTGTGATCTATCCCAATACTTAGCCGTAGAACTGAAAAATTATGCTCATCTAAATGAATGAATCGTCCCTATTAAATGACTCTACTCAATCAGCGGATTAGGGCTTATGAGCGCTTTCACTTTAACCTTTATAAATAGTTCCAAACTAACTATTTTGTGACTGCAGCTCAAGCTATTCAATGAAACTCAATTTCAAGGCTTTGTTGTTCTTTTCTTTTCCTAATCTCTACTTCTCTAGGTTCAAGCAAGAAGAGAATTCAGACTAATCCTAACATTGTGCACCGTTAAGAAACATTAAACGTGAAGAAAAGAACAATACAGGTATACGTATTGGTTTAGAATCACTCTGTGTTAACCCTAGTTTATTATTCCACCATGGTTTCCAAAACCCTAGTTGTGGAGGGTTTAGCTATTAATAATTGCAAGAATAAAATCAAATTATATGGAATAAAACATAATTGAAGACTTACAATATTAATGAAAGAAGAACCCAAGATCAATTGCACAATTACTTATCAAAAATCCAAGAACAATGATGAATTGTCCAAGTATTCGAGTATTTGGTCTCTAAGAACTTAGGAAACCAAAAATTATGAATACAAGTCAAAAAGTATCAGCCTCCCTAGAAGAAATTGTTACACCCCGTAAGAATCCCGGCATCTAGATGGCCTACTCGCACGTTAGTTAAGCATATTTGAAAGCCATACGTGCTAGGAAAAGGCCCGGGAAAAGA
>JACEIK010007423.1:17234-49133 GCA_018107945.1 Datura stramonium | reverse complement strand
CTTCAATTTTTCTTCATATCATCGAAGTTAAGGTATGTTTTCTAACTTCATCTCAATTCTTATCGAAATTTCTCTCGATTTTGAGCATGAGAGAAAAGAATCCCTTGCCCTAAGTATAAATTTAGCTTAAATTCATTTAAGTTATGGCTGATTGATGTTCGTAGTAGCGTTGTGATTATATGAACGCGATAATTACATGCTTGATCGAATTTTATTGTGAAATTGTAGCTAGGGTTGGGTTGTGAATAGGAAGAAATTGAATTGAGATTGAAATGTGAAAAATTGTTGGGTTGTACATGTTGGGTGAGGTGAATTGTGTTGTGCTTAACGTTATTATGCTAAAGAAGCGATGAATTTTCGGGGGAACAAAGTTGTTGAAATTGCAAGTATCAAATTACATGAAAGAAATTGGGCAATTGTAGGTTGAGTTGATCGAATTTTTTTTGCTAAGTGATATGTGATGAAATGTTATCGATGGTAATGTTGGGATTAGGCATGCAATGCAGTAGTACATAGGGTATGTTGTCGAATCCATTTGAATAAATGAGGCATTTTCGTTGTTTTGTTGTTTTTGGTTTCTTTTTATGTAAATAATGGAATAAGTATGATCTTCTTGTGTTGTAATTGTGGCTAAATACTAAGTGTGGTGGCCTAGCTAGCAACCTTAGTCGAAGCTAATTTTTAATTTGGCGGCGACCCCAGAGCATCTGCTTTATTTGAGGAACAATGGCAAGCGAGCAAGACAAAGGAAAAAGCGCATCTACATCGGGCGCGGAAGAAAAGACCCGGGCGGGAATAGCGGTCAGGCGGCACAGCGGTTCCATGCGGCGCGCCGCCATCTGGTGCCGATGGGTGGCCCGACGAAGGGAAAATAGTATGCCAAACCTGAAGACCAAATACTTCCACAAGGACGCATTGCAAGGAGCCACTTGCCTGGGAATTCCTCGGGGTATGCAGCGTATAGACATGGCGGGCTGAACTGCATCTTTGAAGAGCCAAGGATTGCAATCTGCACTTGATTCGGGAGTTCTACGCCAGCGGAACTTGGGCACTACGCAGTCACACCGTCAAGATAAGGGCGGAGTTGTCACCTTTGAACCTCACCACGACAAATTCCTTATTGGGGGCGCGGAACACGAACGCCCATGTACTCCAGCGGCGAATATCACTCCACCATATGCGGATATCGGAACGCACATTGTGTGGAGCCCGTTCGACAGCACGGCGGAGCGAGGCATAAGGAGAGGGGTACCATCAGACATTGCCCAACTCACAGATGAACAGGAAGCGAGGATGCAATTTGAAGATAGTGTGTTCTTGCTTGATTAGGGGGTGCACATGACGAGATGTCACGGGGATCGTAGTATGCAGTGCATGCCACACGATGAAAGAATTTCAAGGAGATAAATGTCGGGCGGTGATCATATCCGCCATGAAGGCTTCCCGTTTGCATCAAGGGCGCAGTACGGGTTTGGCGGTCTGCGTCACGTTCTGAGGGCACGGAGGTGGAAGAAGAGGCCACTGGACTATATCCATGAGATGGAGAGGCGTGCCAAAGACGTCACAAAGACTAAGGCACCCGACACCACTCACGGGCCAGTTCTTACACTAGCCGACGACATGCTCGGGATGATCGAACATGGCCCGCATGTTCGGGATACGGATGCTCCGGCTGCACATAGGTGGGAGGCAGGCCTTGAGAGGATGAGTTGTGGCATCTCGACCTAGATTACCACTGGCCCAGCGCCCAGGGGCTACATGTCGTGTGGGCCCAACTTTTTTGGAGCCTGTGGATGACGTCGTCCCGCTAATGAGAAGACACGTCGCGAGGATTTCGACGTTGAGTCGGAGGAGGAGACGGGGGTCGAGACATGGGAGACGAGGCAACGGCACACATTGAAGAAGTGGAATACTTTGATTGATCGGGAGTTTCACCACCCACTTTTTGTGTTTTGTTGAATTTATGAACAGGGGCGGTGTTCGGTTTTAAAAGTAAGGGTGGGGAGTAGTTAGGTGGTCTTTGGTTTTTGTCTTGATTTGTATGTATATGCATGTTACATTGTCGTGTTTGAAAATATTGTGACCTTTGTTTTTTGTGTGTATGTTTCGTATTGTAAATATCTTTTTTGAATAGATTTGTTGTCTTTATTGAATGTTGTTAGCCAATGTGTAAATAGTTTTTGTAGTATCGATATTTTTAAAATTTTCGTTAATTATTTTTATCATTGGGTTTCTCGGAGTTTGTTTCGGTTCTTTTGCGAGAAGACTCCCATTGAGCAGAAGTCGTAAATAGTGGCCAGATTCCCTATGATGGATGGATGACGGCCGGGTCTTAGGAAATGCGATCGATAGGAGTAGCTTTTTTATTTTTAATTTTTGGGTTGTTTGGTTGTATCACATGCATGTTGCTACTGCATGGGCTACGAAATTCTTGTTGCGTGTTGTACATGATGTTTAGAATGCAAAGGTGATTCGTGAAAGCATGTAATTTTGTACATATGTGAGATAGTTAGGCCACGGGAATTCGATTCGGTGTGATTGAGGCTTAATTTTGAATTCTTGTAATTAAGTGATTAAAGAGTTTGTGAATATGTCTGGAGTTGAGCATATTATTGCAATGAGTGTATGCGAGGTCTCGTTTATTCCATGCTATTGTGAAGTACATAGAACTTGCCTAGTGTGTATACGGAAACGAAATGAAGGAAGTGTAGTGTAGGAAAGGATGGTAGGCGTTTCTTTGTTTAGCCTAAAGTTTTTTTTTCTTTTTCATACTCATCTTGAATGTTAAATCCTAGTTAGCCCATTTAGCCTTTAGCCTATTTTTTTTCTTTTGTCGAAAAAGGTGTGAACCAAGCTTAACCCTTTCTTTGCGGTGTGTAAACCTAATCCAAAGCTCTTAAGCGCTCAAGAAAAAATAATTTTCCCACAGTGTAAAGGAGTGAAATGGTGAAAATAAACTAAAGAGAGGAAAAAGCAAAGCGTGAAAGTAAGAAAAAAAAAGAGTCAAAATTGCACTCATGATTTAAAGAAAATGAAGTGCATAACTAATGTTGTGTTGTTTAATTACGGCGTGGTGTGCTTAAAAAGTGTGGGACAAAAATTAGAGAGAAAGACTTCAAGGTGTGGAGGAGGGAAGGAAAGAAATTATGCTTAGATTGTGATGGGATGTATGGAAAAAGCGGTTAAGTATCTTTAGTTACTATTATTAGTTGCTTGATTATAAACTAGTTAAAACAACTACATTACAACGTTAAGTCCTACGTGATCCTACATCCGCAGCGTCCTTATATTAGTGGAGTAATACATAGAGAGGCAAGCTTATGGTTCATGATTCAATGCATGTGAATTCTTTTTTGGGAGAGAGCGAAATTGTGTGTGTATATACCCGGCATGAAATGTTTTAGAAGTTCATGTGACTAAAAAGGGGGAAACTCTCTTGTGTTGCGAGGGTACATGCTTGACGAGATATTGAAATTCGTGTCGGATATCTTGGTCAGCTAATGTGCATGAGTTTGCCGATATTGAGAGTCGATTGTTGAGTTTAGGAGGACTTGATATGTTTGCGCCATTTGTAATGATGATACCATGCATGTTTTCTTGATGATTTGTTATGTAAATAATCGGTATAACCGTAACTCGGATTGTCGAGCCAAAGTAGCCATGATGGAGTGTCAATTGCATGAGGTGTAAGGATTGTTCGAAGGGGCGAACAAGATTTTAAGTGTGGGGTAGGTGATGCAGGGCATATTTATATGCCCAGAAGTGATACTCAAATGCGTACGTTTTTGCCTTGTTTATCAGCAATGTTTGTACATTCTCATGTAAATTGTAGGAAAGTGTGGATTTATACTAGCCAATATGATTAGCATTGTTTGCGGGAAAACGTGCGTTTTTATGGAGCTAAGATGCATGTTGGGAGGAATCGGAGATGGACTCGGGCGAGCAAGGGATCGGCCAAGAGAAGCAAGAAATAAAAGAGGCTCGCGATGACCGTGACCGCGCCACCATCATGGATACATTAACCGGGAGATATAATTTCAGAATTTCAAGAGAGATTAAATGGATGGTCATAGGTGTGCGTTGGAATTAATTTCATAGAATCTTGACATTCCGGTAAGGTGCGCGTTTACTTAGTAGCACGCTAGGCATGCTCAGCGTTGCATGTCGTGCCGCGTTAGGGACAATTACCTGGGCGGCCAAATTCCAGAGAGCCTCCGCGTTTGCACCGTGTCATGGAGGCGGTGCTCCGCGATTCACTTCGTGACACGTTTCTTGTTATTAGGAAAAAATTCTCACCGGTATAAATAGAACACTTAGGTTCATTTTAATTATTCGACTTGGTGGAGCAGAACGTGGGTTACGGGCGGTTGAGAGGACGAAAATTCTTAGGGTTTTCTCTATCCCTTTCTTCTTTCTTTCAATTGTTTGTATGATTTACACTCATTTAACGATGTTTAATCCACAAATGAGTGGCTAATTTCACTTCTTGTGAGGTTAGGAACAATTGTATTGAAATGTAATTGTTGATCATCTATTTTTCCATCTTTTCTTTCATGGTTGTTCTGGTAATTCTTGTTCTTCTTGCATTGATATACGGCCAATGTTAATGTAAATCAAAAGTCCGGTTTCACTCGAGAGGAAACCTGAAAGCTGGAAAGTTGTCAATTAATAGGATATGATCTTTTCTTAGTTTGGGAAAATTGAGGTGGTTACCTTCGGGATAGAAATATACCTTAAGGTCGTAGTCAAGTGTGGAATCGGTTTTGTATGGCTAGAACATGAATTTCTTCTTATCACGAAATGTAGGTGGAAGGTTCATGATTCTTAAGTTGGAGTTAAATACGAGAGTTTTTTAATCCATAGGCATATAAGTTCGACTAACTTAGCGGAGAAAAGATAAACCATGTTGTATCAATAGTGAATTTCTTTACATGTTCGTTCCATCCTCTGCATGCTCACATTCATAGTTCGAGACTCACTTGTATATTTATTTTAGCTAAGTATAAAATTAGTTCACAAAATATAAAAACTTTTCTTTACCTTTGTTGTCTTCATTTTTAGAGTTACAGTAAATTGACACTTGAGGTGATTTTCCCTATTAGTCAGTGCAATGGGATCGATACTTGGCCCCACTTGAGCCACTTACTACTTGTTCGACCATCACTTGCGTGTAGTCATCCCGGACAGCCGAACACTCCTCTATTTGAATTCAAGTCCTTCTAGGTTTGAACACGTATTGCGGTCTCTTGTGGTACATAAACACATCAACACTATAGATAGTGGCGCCAAATCTTTAATGCAAATACCACAGCTTTGCCAACTCATGATCATGAGTCGGATAGTTCCTCTTATGCTTAAGAAGTTTGAGGCATAGGCTATGAATTACCATTTTGCACAATACACAACCAATTCCTTCTGCGGATGCATCACAACATTCAACAAAAACAATTTGTGCTCTCTAATGAAGTCAATCTTTGGTGCAATATTCAAAACAGTCTTCCACTTTCTGAAAAGAATTCTCACAACTTCGGACCATTGAAATTTTACCTTCTAGATTTAGCTTAGTTAATGGAGTAGCAATAGTTGAAAACCTTTACAAACCTTCTTGTAATAGCTAGTTAAACGAGGAAACTCTAATATGCGCCAGGGGTTTGGCTCTAGGCCAATTCTTAACTACTTCAATCTTTTGAGAGTCGACTTTAATACCTTCAGCAGAGACAATGTATCACCTAAATGGCACATAATTTAGCAAAATACATGAAATTTGTGATATCTACTTGTCCTTTAGTGTCTGAGTGACCATTAGTCACGACCCAAGAGTACACCCAAATGGTAAACATGGGAAAAGGAGCCCCGAGGTATCCCAAGTCAACACATGACATGAGCATGTAACTAGACCATTCACATAAAGCTGAGAAGAATTAGATTAATAATCATAAGGCGAAACCGTGACATGAAATATAAGAAACAACAATACATGATAACAACATAACTAGCTGAGTACTACAAATAGGTCTAAAAGCCTCTAGTCAAATAGACGGGTTGAGGACATGACCCAACTAACCAAGACATTTTGAAACTAAAAGATGACGAGAATACGAACATAAAGCTCTCTAAAGCTGTGAGAGGCGGAAGCGAGCTAGGAGCGATGCTAAGCGAGATCCGGATTACGTATCATGAAACGATACAAAATAGAAAAATATGCTTGTCGGTACATGGAATGTACCGAGTATGCAAAGCTTGAAAACAATACATGAAAACATAAAGTCTTAGGTTAACATCATGATCATAAATTTAGCGAAATAAAAAATATATAGTAAGGTTCAAGGTTTCCCAAAAGCATTTGTAAACCTATCGTAATAATAGCATGAGAGAAAAGCATTTCATAAAACTTGACTTAAGACAAAAGGAAATAACCATAACATGCATTAAAATGATAAGTAACAATGGGAGATTTCTATAGCAGAGCATACCCCACATGAGCACACATGGGCCCAGGCTTGTAAACCTAGTTTGGAGGGCGTTCATACCTTTCCAAGGGTAGAACATGAAAGGCGTGATATCCGATAAAGACCCCCTGCGAGGCATAGGGACGGTCGCGGAGGTCCCAAACATAACTGCGGTGGCACGTAGTTCGAGTTTAGGGCGTAACACGGGCCGGAACTTGCAGTGTTAAGTACTACTCCCAAAACATGCAACATGCTCATAGAAATTCATACATGACATGCATAGATAGTTAAATTGTGATAATCATAACATGCTTGAGCGACCGTTATAGCCATGAAATCGGGCCCATGAGTCGGCTAAAATCATAGTTCATGAGTAATAAAAAACATATGGGCATTAGCCATATTTTCAACATATTTGAAAATGCTTAATTTATAAAAAACATGATCATAATAACATGAGAGATTAAATACATGCTTTAAATTCAAAAATTCATATCATGCATGAGGAATCACCATAACCATGAACTTCATTAAAAATCCTCATGATTTGGGCACCTATGATTTTAGGGATTTGATCATCAACGTTGAAATAAACAAGTGGAGCCAGACCAATAATTCGAAATCCAAAATTTACACATACTACTACAAACTCATATCAATTTTTGAGGAATCATGCAATTGAGTTAAGACCCTTAAAGATTTCATAGCTTTAAACATAAAATTTGGGAAAAGGGTGAGCATGGAAGGGACTAAGTACCCATTCAAAACCCCATGCAGGAAAATCTTGGTTCTTAACTCCACTGAAAAGCCTAAGATGAAAATTGAAGGGAATTTGAAGAAACACCCTTGAATCACCTCTTACTCGCTTCTCTAACTCATGCAAGTGTCTAATGAGGCTTAACATGGATTATTTCTCCTTAAAAGACCCATTACTTACGACCTTAAAATGTAAGTATTTTTAGGCCTTAGGATTGAAGAAAATTATGAAAAGGCCCTTCTGAATTTGTAGGTAAAAAATTGTGGGGGGTCTAATGGACGGCACGGCGACTGGGTACGAATCCTAGTCGTTAGGTTGTCTCGTCAAGTACACTAAAGTAGTTTATCGGGCTCACAACGGGGGACATGACAACTCGTACTGTGACCCGACTCATTACCACCTTCAATTGAGTACACTACTAAACTATTAAACCATGTTGCTCACGACTCACCCCATGATCGTTGGGTCATTCACCACGATTTGTAGGGTCCATCAGATTAGGTACACTTGTACCTTCCATCAAGATAAGCTTCCATGCCACCCCACAAGTGACATGACGACTCATAGTGACTAACCACGAGTTGTTACTTCACCCTTTTGTGAACCCCAAGCGCTGAATCTCCCTTGGCGGGGTCCCCACGAGTCACACGGCGACTGCGTGGGGTCACCTGGCCGGTGTTGAGACGACTCATCACGCAGCTGCACGCCATTTTCCAACTTTCTCCATTTTCAACTTTCGGATCCAATCCTTGGAGTTTCTGTGGTATACCAATATCTCCCCTTGGGAACATTCATCCTTGAATGTGACAAACATATAGAAAACTCATAAACAAACAATCACATATGCAATGCAGTCATTTTAAATTTGCGAAGGCGCGGAGCGACTATCACCTCGAAATGAACTACATAGATGGATTGAATTAGGACATCACATACATATATCATATCAAAAAACAAACTTGCACGCATGAACGGAACTTGAAAAAGCTGATTAGAGGTTTAGGGAAAGCGTACCTCAAGCGAAGCCCCAGGCGATAGGAAACAAATAAGGTATTTATCCATCATATCCCCTTCGGCTTCGCGTAGCTCCCTCAACATGCTTATTTCTCCATAACTCCTTTAATAAAGATACTTCCTTGTTCCTCGGCTTACGATCACGACGATCAAAGATTGCAATAAGAATTTCCTCATAGCGAGGCTATCCTTCCTGTGACACTTTCCACGAACCATTAAGTTTGGATCTCCCAAGCACTTTTAGAAACGATACATGAAAATACGACATGAGCGAAGCTAATTACGAAGGTAACTCTGCTCATAGGCTCTGCACACACTCGTCTCACAATGCGGTATGGGCCAATATGGCGGGGTTGAGTTTCCCTTTTCTTTCCCAATCTCATTACTCCTTCATGTGAGGTGCCTTCAAAAACACCCGATCATCGATCACAGAACTCAAGCTCCTCTTCTCCTCACATCGCATAAAATTTTGGCAACTTTGAGCCATTTTCAGCCCTTTCTTATCCTCTTGAACTTTCTCCATAGCCTCATGGACTGAATGGACCCGCCAATGAAGCCTCCTGGGCACAAACCACCAATGGGCGATCTATACTCCCTTAAGAACCTCGAATGGTGCCATTTGAATCTTTAGAGTGATAACCGTTGTTGTAGGAAAACTCAATAGAAGTAAATGCTCATCCCAACTACCCTTGGGGAAATCAATTCGCAAGAAGCTCTCAACATGTACTCGATAGTCTAGATGATCGGATTTCCGCCTAACCATCTCTTTGTGGATGAAATGTCGTGCTTAGATTGACCTAAGTACCAAGTCCCTTTTGGAAAGATCTCTTGAACTAAGAGGTGAATAGAGTACCTCTATCGATATAATGGACAAGGGCATTCCATGAAATCTAACCAACTCTCGTATGTATAACTTAGCATAATCTTCCATTGAGTCGGTGATTTTGACCGGTAGAAAGTGAGCAGCCTTGGTCAACCTGTCACCACAACCCCACAATAAGTCATACTTCCTATGAGTGCGGGGTAAACTGTTATGAAGTCGTGTTTATTTCTTCCAAAATCCAAGTAGGAATGCTAATTTCTTGAAGTACATCCGGTCTACGTCTGAGACCTTCTTGTTGGCAATTCAGACAATTGACCACAAATTCTTCAATATTCCTTTTCATGCCATTCCACCGGTAGATTTCTTGCAAGGCATGATACATTTGCGCTTTTTTGGATGGATAGAATATACGGATTAGTGAACCTCATGCAACATCAGACTCCTCAAATCACCCCCGTTTGGGACACATAGGCAACCCTAGTACGAAGCACAACGTCTCACGCTTTGGAGAAGACTTCTACACTTACACGATTTTGAACGACTTCTTTCAACTTTACCAATATTGGATCTACATCTTGTTTAGCCTTCACCTCTGCAACCAAGGGCGACTCACGATCCATTCTTAATTACTACCCCACCATCAGTCGAGCCAACTAATTTAACTCCCAACCGTGCAAAATCGATGTACCTTCTTCACCCACGGCTCCTTCTTTTCTTTACTCACATGCCACACACTCTCCATAGAGGGTATCCTAAGGGCATCTACTACCAGGTTGGCCTTACACAGGGTAGTAAAGGACACTCATGTCATAGTCCTTAAGTAGCTCCAACCACCTCAGATTCTTAGAAAGATTTAGATCCTTTTTTTCAAACACATATTATAAGCTTTGTGGTCCTTTAATACATCAACAGAACCCCATACAAGTAGTGTCACCATATCTTGAAAGCAAAACCACCATGACCAACTTAAGATCATGGGCCGGGTAGTTCTTCTCATGAATTTTCAGCGTACGGAAGCAAATGCTATGACTTTCCCCATCTTTGCATCAATACACACCCCAGTCTAGCTCTCGAAGCATAACAATATACAAAAAATCCATTAGTGTTCTTTGGTAAAGTCAACACGTCTTTGAAGTGAGTCGGGCCTTCAATTCTGGATGCTCTTCTCACAAGCCTGGAGTACCTAGAACTTCACCTTTTACTAGTCAATCTAGACAATGGGCTGCGATGGATGAGAAACCTTCCACGAACCTCTAATAATAACCCTCTGACCCAGCTTCCTAATATTGGAAGGTTTTTCTTGGGCCAGGACGATTCTTTACCGCTTCTATTTTTTTAGAATCCACCCTTATACCTTTGCCAAACACTACATGTCCCAAGTGTGAATTCATCTAGAACTTCGCATTTCTAAACTTGGAGTATAGCTGGCTATCCATGAGGGAGTGCAGGTACTGCCCTCGGATGTGTGGCATGCTTTCGTCCCTACAGCTCTGGAGTATAATAATATGTAAGCGATGAACACTATCACAAATGTGTCGGATATGCCTTGAATACCCTGTTCATTATATCCATAAAAGCTGTAGGGGCATTGATTTGTCCAAAATACGTAACAACAAATTCATAATGGTCATGAGGAGTCCGAAAAGTAGTATTCGGGTTGTCGCTCTCCCGAACCACGGGCGTATTTTTCGGACTGAGGTCTATCTTGCGAAACATTTGACTCCCAGGTGATCAAATGGTCATCAATCACAGGAAGAGTGTATCTATTCTTGGCAGTGACCTTTTGTACTTTATAGTCAATACACATTCCAAGAGAACCATCTTTCTTTCGCACGAACAACACCGGGGCACCCCATGGGAGACTTACTCGGTCTAATGAAGGCCCTTATCAGGAAAATCGTTCAAGCTGCTCCCTTTAACACTCTTAGCTCGGTTGGGGCCATTCATTAGGGGAGGAATCGATATGGGGCTGCGTGTCGGGTAAAAGATCCAATCTCAAAATCAATCTCCCTCTTAGGAGGAACACACAGTGGAGTCATCTGGAAATACCTCGGGATATTCACATACCACAGTAGGGGTCTTAGGCGTGATATCCTTAACCTAACTAAATGGTAAATCTGACCCTTGGAAATTATTTTCCCGCCTTGAGATAGGAGATAAAACAACCTACGAGGTGCCGGTGAACTACCCCCTCCAATTCTAAAACAAGTTCACATGAAATCGAATCTCCACCACTCTGGTTTCTACGGTTAATAGAAGCATAATATGCAAACAACCAATCCATGCCAAAAATGATGTCAAAATTAGTCATAGCCAATTCTACTAAGTCTTCGAGGTAACCTTATGAATTGCGCCCAATGGGGCAATCTCATATACACACTTGCTTGCCCTGATTGAATCACCGATCGGAGTAGATACGAAAATGGTTTTGACAAGATTTCAAGGCTGACTCCAACGTTACTAGCAATGTAAGGTGTCAGAGAGAAAGGAAGTGTAGCTCTCGGATCTAACAAAGCATAAGCATAAATATGAAAGACTCGCAACATAAGTAACTAAATTGGGAGAAGTCTCACTGCTCAGTCGAGAGCCAAGTGAATAAGCGGTTAAATTGGCAGCCGCGGGCGGAACCAGTCGAAGCACCATGCTGTGTAGGACGTGGGCCTTTGGAGGTTCTAAACTATACGCTGGGTGCGGGCTCCACCACCCCTGACACGGCCGGGGGCGTCACGAGCTTGTGTCGGGTTTTGCCTATAGAAACAAGTATACTGTGCCTGAAGCACCTCTACGGGTGATTCTTTCCACAATTAGCACAAGATGGGAATGTGCGCTTTTTGCGCATGCTCTCTAACCCCCTCAAACCTGAGGCCTACTCCTACGCTCGTCTCGAGGCTTGGATGGGAGTGCGGGCGACGATGGTCTTGGTGTAACATTTTTGTGTTGGGACTATTGGTGAGACTCACCTCTTGGACTGTTAGAGAACACAGCAGCTATTAGTTACGCCTTCTTGGCCTCTCTCTTTCTCATATGAGCGCCTCTATCTCGAGCATAAAGGAATATGCGGTGTTAATCCATATCCCCTGATGACGCATGGCTATTCTGCGTCCTTGTCCAGGATACTCGACTACCCCACGCACTGATCTTGCTTGCCCAGGCCCTCTTGTCCATTACTAACTTTCAGGGTGCGCCGACGGGCGAGTGAACTCAAGTGAATATTCAAGAACCTTAAATCTATCCTTTTTGTTTGAGGTTAACAGGCTTCATTTCCTTTCATTCCCTCGAGATTTGCTATAAGTGCATTTGGGGAGTCCTCATGTTCCAGAATTTGTAGGTTCATACTTTATGTTATTTCTTTCGGTTTCGGGATGTTGGATTAGTTGGGGAGTTTTCTCATCAATCTACCCTTCATGTTTAGAGGATTATCAATCTATAAGATGTGATACGCCATATTGTATAAGTCTAGAACTATTTCTCCCTTATACTATGTTATATTTACGTTCTTTATGCTAATTCTTCCACTCATTTGATTGAATTAGATGTAATGTTATGCCATGGAGTGACTTGGGAGTCTCTCGGGGCTCCTTGTCCCGTTTCAACGTCAGGTGTACGTACAGGTTGTGACAACCAGCAATCTAATAAAGTGCTAGCCCATAGCTTTGTGGAGAGTAGACCCGCGCACCAAAATGTTACAAGTCTACGCATGGTGGGCAAGCATCGGAGAAAACTTATGATGAGTTGTACGCCTTGTTCAACGGGATTGCTTAGGGGAATCGAGTGGAACAACGATTCATTGAGAGGGTAGGAAAGAACAACGGGGCTAGCCAAATTGAATCTTGTGAATGCCTTGAAGACACTACTAGCGTCATTTCAACATCGAGATGATGACTTCGGTTTAATAAGCGAGTATGAACCAACTGAGGACGAGGTGAATGTAGTCCAACGGGCTCTAATTTTGTGTGAAATACTGCGGTAATAATAGGCACAATGTAGAATCTTTCGAGGCCAATCTGGGAATCGAGTCAATTTTGTTGGGAATGTTTAGAGAAAGCAATCAAAATTTTAGTAAAATTTATAACAGAATTGACGAGTCATCAATTTTTCTTGGGGGTGGAAATCAAAGTCAAAGCTACCAACAACCTCGGCGGCGCGTATCGCGACGAGAACAAAATGGTGGACGATCAAGCAGCAATACGGAGATATTGCATAAGATTATGGAAACACGGACCCAATTATCGAAAGAAACTTAGGCGAGGATGGCATCAAATTTGAAAAATTAGCGATTGTACCGGAATCTAAAGCGAGATGGGTCAAATAGCGGCTTCTCGGCACACCGGACCTCGGGGAGGGTTACTGGTGACACGGTGAGCCCCGGAGCAAGTCGTGCCATCGGCTACCGAGGTGGTAGAGCGGTGGCGTGCAACTATAGAAGGAAAATAAAAATGAGGTGCGGCGGAGTTGGTTATAAAGTAGCCACGATGACAAAGGTGATAATCAAAGTCTTGTGCAACAAAATGCACAATCATCATTGACCAACACGAGAGACCATCACCACCTTTCCCTCAAAAAAGGGCGAAAAGCGAGGAGGAGGAATGCTTTAAAAAGATCTTTGATATTTTCAAAGAACATCACATAAATTTTCCTTTTCTTGATGTTTTGAAGGGAATGCCCAAGTATGCTAAGTACTTGAAAGATGTGTTGGCGATATAGTCAGTTGGTGGATGTTCGAGATAGTGGCGCGGCCCGATGAGTGCATCCATAGGGTAATGAGCAAGATATCAAAAAAAGCTCAAAGACCCCGAGAGTTTTACCCTCCCCATACAAATTGGTAAAGCTGAGGTGATAAGAGCTCTATGTGATTTAGGGGAAGTAGTTAATTTAATGCCCTATCTTTGCTTAACACCTTTGGGTTAGGTCAACGAGACTAACATGAATGATGCTATGGTGGTAGAAAAGTCTCGAAGTGGCCTGAGATGGAGTAATCGAGGACCTCCTCGTTAAAGTGGAGTAAGTTCATTATACTTAGCGACTTAAATCATACTTGATTTTAAATTTGATGACAAGGTACCGCGATCTTGGGGCGACCATTTTTGGCCATTGGAGGAGCAATTCTTAATGCAAGAGAAGGAACCCTAAAAATGAGGGTCGATGATGAAGAACTCTTACGGGTTTACCAGAGATCAACCACCCACACTACGAGGGAGACCTTTGTAAAGGTCGGTGTGTTGTCGAGGTTAAGTGTGGGGTGGCAGATTCCATGGGTCCATGTGGTCGTAGGAGATGATCACTTTTCAACCTGAATTGGATGGAGGGCTTCAATTAGAGAAGGTTGGAGAAAGAGAGGGACAAAGTGGAAGTTGTTCCCTAGAAAAGTAAAAATAAAAAGAGATTGTTCTTGAAAGGGAACACAGGTTTGAGGATGTCCTAAGAAAGCCCACGTCGTTCCTCGAAGTATAATCGAGGGGCGGCGCTTGAGGAGGCAACCCAAAGGGGTACCCGCAGTATAACTTTTATTTTACTATTGTTTTGATTATGTTTATTTTCACTTTTTGTGTGAATTAAGCACAAATTAAGGGAAATGCGGTACCCTTGGAAGAGAGGAAGCTAAGGAGCATGAAAAGGAAAAGTGTGGGGTCGATAACTCACGTGTACAAAATGGAGGCCCTTAGGAGTATTTTCTCACCCTTTTTGTATATTAAGAGATGATGCTTTAGGGACATAACATATTTTAAGTGTGGGGTAAGGGAAATTTCAAAAGTTTTTGCTTAATTATTTTGGAGTTGAATTAGTGCTTTGTAGGTATTGTGGGATGAAAAAGTTTAGTTGAGCATGATTCACCCACTGTTGGTTTTTCTTTTCGGTTCTTTTAGACGGGGGCACTTTGAGCTTGATGAATAAAATTTTTATTTGTATGTACATAGTTGTTTTAGTTATAGTTGGGAATTTTCCCGATGGATAGATAACAAATGTCTTGGTGAAAATTAGTCAATAGGTTTTTATTTTGAAGCAGAAGTTGATTGATGGATTAATGTTCTTGTTATTCTATGTATGATTGTGAGATGCAAGTGTTGTAAATTTTGAAGAATGTGAGCAATTGTATAACTCTATTTGTGACACTAGCTCTTGGATGTGACTCGATGTGTTTTAAAAAGTGAATTTTCTATTCTTGTGATTAGGCGGAGTTAGAGTGTATTTGAATTTGTCTTGAATTGAGCATGTCTTTGTGTGTGTAAGGTTTGTGAATATTCCATGATCTTTTTTAGTTTCTAGAACTTTCCTGATGTGTATACAAAGTGAAATAAAGGATGTATATTGTAGGAGATGATTTAGGCATTTCTTTGAATGAGCCTAATTTTTTCCCCTCGCTTTACCTACCTTGAATGTACGATCCTAGTTAGCCCCGTCGGAGCCTTTAGCTTATTCTTTGCTAGCCACAAAATGATCTTAATCCTTTCATTTCATTAGCCTTTAATTTTATCCAAAACTCCTAAGCGCTTAAGTGAAAATGCACAAGAGAGTTAAGGAGTGCGGAGTTGGAAGAAGAATGAAAAGAGTAGTTGTTGGAGTTGAAGAAAACACTTGAGGTGCACTTGTTTAAAAACATGAATACGAGTTATTAGGGAGAAAAATAAGAAAAGAATGGAAAAGTTTCTTATGTACTCCTTACTAATAAGCTTAAGTGTGCCTAATGAAATGGGGAAACAAAGAGGAAAATGGGAGTTGAAAGAATAAAAAGGTGAAGTAAGGGATGGAAAATTCCTAATGAAAATGTGATGTATTAAAAGCTCTTAGGTAAGATGATCGGTATTACTAGCCATAATAGTACCTACCCGCCCTTAGCTTACATCCACAACCCCGATAAGTCCTACTTGATCTTACTTTCAAACATTCTTAAATTAGTGGAGAGTAAAATCTAAGGGAAAGCTTATGGGTCAATAAATGTGGCATGAATTATTTGTAAGTGAGCTTATTTCTAATCCATATACCCATGCATGTTATAATTTGAAAACATATGAGCTAAAATGGGTAACTCTTTTGTTGTGAGGACACATGTTTGATGAAGGGTAAAATTCATATCGGATTTATTGATCGGTTAATTTGCACGAGAGTGTTGAGATTAAGAGTTGATTCTTGAGGATAGAAAGTCTTTACGTAGCTATATTTTATTTTAATGGTTAAATCTTGCATGCTCTAATTTTAGCTTGCCATCTAAAACAATCAGTGTGGCCTTAGCTTGAATTGTCTTGCTTCAATTAGCTATGCATGAGTCTTCATGTGCATGAGATTGAAAGAGTTGTTCGAGGACAAACAAGGATTTAAGTGTGCAGTAGTGATCCTGGGCATAAGTACGTGCCCAAGTGCTATTTTATAACTTAATTAACTCCTGTTTGTTAATTAAATTAATTACATTCTCATGTGATTTTGAATATTTTTTTAGGTATGCACTAACCAACATGATTAGTCCTTGTTTTGTGCGTGTAAAATGAATGAGGATGGCAAATATGGTTGAAGTAAAGGAATGGAGTTCGGCTTGGATGGAAAATGAAGGCAACGTGGCGAGACCAAGAGAGGGGCTATAGGCAAGGGCGGCGTGCCATGCAACACAAGATGTGCGGCGAGGCGTGCCACGCCTTTGCCATGTTGCGCGAGGAGGGGCATTCCAGTAAGCTTTGTATGTTGGCTCCATGCCATGCCAGACCATTATGCGCTAGTTCCCATGTCACGAGGCCATCATGCACGAGGAGGGCTGTGCCACGCGGGCATGCGCACGGCTTTGCGCCAAGGACATGCTAATGCGGGAATTCCAATGGGCTTTCATGTTTGCTACGTGTCACAAAGGAAAATTGAGGCTCCATCTCAAGTGACAGGAGCGGAGTCCATGCACGGCCAAAAATTGCAATTTTCCACTTACTATAAATTAAAACCTTAACAAAAATCAATTGTCACGAAATATTTTTGGGAAATTGTAAAAAGGAACAAGGGAGAATGGAAGAACTCTACCTAGGGATCAATAATTTTAATTCTCTTTTAATTATTATTGTAAGTACATTACTCTAATCATGTTTTTAGTATTTGTGTGAACATAAGTAGCTAAAACCCTTCCCACAGGGTTGAGGCTACATAATTTGATTATAAATGCATGAATTCTTGGTTTCGGTTTTAGTTATTGTTTTGTCTTACATTCTTTATTATTGTTGTTTTTATAGCAGTCACCATGAAAAAAGCTTGTTAAGCTTAGGTAAAATCTCGAAAGAAAAACCCTAGGCTAGAACATAAGAATGTAGGGAGCAAGTTCTTATCTTTACAATAGAATCAGGTTGGGATAGAAATTATACCTTATTCTCCTTGCTTGGTTATTAAAATAGGATTAGATAGACATGCGTCTTAGAATTGTCACATCACCACTCATAAGTAGTTGTGAAATAATCAAAGGGCACAAATTCCGTAAACCACATCCATGTCGTTATATTGCTCGCCAATTAGGATTTTACATCCGGCTCAACAATGTAGGTGTGAGATTGGTTGTAGTGTTTAGAGGCTCGAAAGACCATGAACATAGCATTTTAAGTATGTGAGACAACAAGCGAAAGTTTTCATACTTGATCCATTGTGAATTGTAGCATTACATGATTATTAGGCCTTAACTTTACTTGCTTCTTGTATCATTTCTTGAGTATTTTGTGATCACCCTTACACTTAACTAAAATTTCCCAAAATTTCTACAATCAATACTTGTGAAGATTAAATTGATCGTTGAAATACGATCAGTCCACAATGGGTTGTCCTCAGAGGAGCTCTTAAAGGGCCACTATATTACTTGCCACGGCCAGGTGTGCGTAGACACCGAACACTCTTTAGGAAGCTCACGCACCTACTAATGGAGAATATTGGGCTTTGTTTCCCCCATTCCCCTATACGGATGGGCAATCTTATATAGTATCTATTAGGCTGTATCATAACATTCGTCCTTACCCTACGACACTCACCTAAGTGTACTTACAATTCTTGCCATAAGGTGAATTGTTTCTAGGCTCCCCCTAAATTACTTTATCCTGGCTCTACATGATTTATGCTCGCTCTTGTGACTTAGTTTTTGAGCATTAACTAACTTTATCAATCCAGAGGATGTCTTTCTAAAGAAGGACATGTTTCCATTCTCGTTCCTCTATTGTGTAACCTCATTACCTTCTATCTTAGCTCTCTTACTATGGTGTTCTTCCTTCTCTTTCTAGTAGTCTTTCTCTGCCTATTTGTGTGTATATCATCATTCCAGAAATATCTATTTCACTAATCACTAGGGAACCTTTACATTTCTTTCTTCATGTTTTACCCCGAACCAAACATGAACTTTCTCATTACGGCCTCATGTCAGGTACCATGTATGGAGCATATACGCATAGGTTTGAATGAACTTATGGATATACTCCTTCACACTTATAGTACCTTGCCTCTAATTCAAAAATTCCTCTACTTTGCCTCTACCAGCTCTTGGGGAAAGAAGTGGTTAAGAAAAGCTTCCTTAAAGCTTTCCAAAGTAGTTGGAGATGTATTCTTACCTCTACTTTACTCCATTAGTAATATGGAAACATTATCAAGTATCCTTGAGCTAGTAGGAGGCAAACTCAACTCCCTCGATTTTAGGGGCATACATTACTCTCGGGAATCTTCCAAATCTCATCAATAGAGTTAAGGGGTCCTCATCAACCTTTGTCTGTGAAGGCGGTGGGTTCATCATCGGGAACTCAATAATCCTTGATGCTCTTGAGTCATGTGTCTTGAAGCTAGTTGGTGCTTAGGTCGACGGCCTAATTAGCGACCACCAAGCGAGAGTAAGCATCTAATCCCATTTTATTAACCAATCAAGGAAAATTAGTTATAATTTCTATCTCTTAGCTAATCCTATCATAAAGATAAGAACTTGCTCCCTATATTCTTGTGTTCTAGCCTAGGGTTACTCTCTCAGATTTTTACCTAAGCTTAACGAGTTTGTTTTCATGGTGATGAAGCATAAAAAATATAATTAGGAATGCAAGACAAAACAACAACTAAAAACTCAAAACCAATAATGAAAATCAAGCAATTACATTCATATCTTGTGGCCACCCGACCCTAGAGGAAGGGTTTTAGCCACTCATGTTCGTACAATTACTCAAAAATATAATTAAAGTAATGTACTTACAAGAATGGTAAAAGAGAATGAATGTTTATGAACCCTAGGTAGAGTTTCCCTAGTTCTCCCTTTGCTCCTTTGCATTTCTCAAAAAGTATTTCGTGATAATGATTTTAGAAGCTAAGAGTTTAATTTATAATAGTTGTAAAAATGAAAAATTTGGCCTGTGGTGAAACAACACCATGTCACAGCAGCTATCATGGAATTTTCCTGTGACATGCGGGGCTATCGCGGGTCACCTCGGGACACTGCTGCTATCATAGATATTCCTTTGTTTGGCGGCCCACATCATACGAATTAATTCTTTTCTCGTGTACATTGTTGAATGCCCCAATGCTTCTTTGTGGTACGAGTTGACTCCATATGTCCTTTTTAGCTTGTCTCATCATCCATGTCAGGTCCCATAACATTTATCTTCAAGATTAGGACCATTATCTTAACATTAAGCTTCATACATTGGTAATTTCAACCTACAGAGAAAACTAATCATATTTGTTAGTCCATGGCCACAAATTACACAAAATACATGATATTATTCTTAAATAAAGGTACAAACGTGGATATAATATGGGTATAAAATAGTACTTGGGTAGATAAATATGCCCAAGATCACTACACTTAAAAGCATTCGTCCTTGAAATAATCCTTTAAATCTCATGCACAAGGAAGACTCACAAATTACCAATTGAAGCAAGACCACTCCAAATTAAGGCTGTGGTGATAAAGATGGAAAGTTCAAACAAAGCATATTATATATATAATATATATAGGGAATTCAAATCCAATACAATCAAATTAAGACCTTCTAGCCTCACGTGAATCGACTCTATACAACCACAACAAACTCATGCACATAAGCCAATCAAGAAGTCCAACATGAATTCTACCTTTCCTCAAATATGTGCCCTGACAACAAGAGAGATATCTATTTTTTACTCACATGTTTTCCAATCATAACATGTATGGATATATGAATAAGAATTGATGCCCTCTCACAAAATCACATCATGTATTGACCTTGAGCTTGCCTTTAGTGTATTACTCCGCTAATTTAGGAATGTTTGAGAGTAAGAACAAGTAAGATGTATCGGCTTGTAATGGTAAGGACGGGTAGGTACTATTCTAGCCGGTAATAATTCTTGTCTTCCCCAATAACTTTTAATACATCACATTTTCATTACGGACATCTCTTTTATTGCTTCACCTTTATTCTTTTCACTTATAAATTTCCTCTTTTGTTTCCCCATTTCTTTAAGCACACTTAGCTTATCGGTAAGGAGTACTTAGAAACTTTTTCATTCTTTTGTTCTCTTACTCCTACCAATACTCCTGCATTTTCAAACAAGTGCACCTCTGATATTTTCTCAACTCCCACAACTATTATTTTCCTTCTTTCTCACGATTCTCACTCTCACGATTCTCACTCCTTTAATCTTTTGGATTTTTCACTTAAGTGCTTAGGAGTTTTGGATCAATTTCAAGGCTATTGAAAAAATAGGATTAAGCTTATGTTGCAGCTATCAAAGAATAGGCTTAAGGCTCAATGGGGCTAACTAGGATCTGCTATTCAAGGTAGGTAAAGCGAGGGATAAAAATTAGGCTCATTCAAAGAAATGCCTAAATCATCTCCTACAACCGACATCCCTAATTTCACTTAAACTCACAGCACATGCTTAATTCAAGATAAATTCAGCAGACTCTTTACTCGGCTAATCACAAGATTGCAAAATTTATCTCTAAGAACATCGAGTCACACTCAAGAGCCAAGGTGTCTCAAACAAAGTTATACAATTGCTAACATGCTTTAAAATTTACAGACCTTGCATCTCAAAATCATGTATAGCACATAACAAGAACATCAAGCCATCATTCAGCTAAGGGTTCAAAAACAAAAACCTATTGACTAATTTTCCCTCAAGACGGTCGTCATCCATCCATCATCAAAAAAAGTCCCTAACTATGACTAAAAATAGCTATGTCCAGACAAAGAAAAATATTATTTCTTTGTTCAATGTGCCCCCCTTTAGAAAAGAACCGAAAAGAAAAACCAAAGGATGATGAATTATGCTCAACTCAAAAAATTTTCATCAACCACTACCAAATCAAGCACTAACTCCACCCGAAATCATTAAGCACAAAATTTTAAAATTTTCCTCACCCCACACTTAAAATATGTTATGTCCCCAAAGCATTAATTAAAAATACTACAAGAGAGAGAAATAATCCCAGAAGCCTCTAGGCATAGCTAACAACATGTTTTATTTTGTTTTTGCATAAGTGGGTCACTGACCCTACACTCATCTTCTTCTATGCTTCTTCGCTTCCTCTTCGAAGAGTACTTAGACTTCCCCATAATCTATGCTTAATTCACCTCCAAAAACAACAAAAAAGTGAAAATTGACAAAATTAAAGCAAAAACAAAATAAAATTGTACTTGTCGTACCCTTGGGTTGCCTCGCAAATAGCGCCTGATTTTACGTCGTGGCATGACGCATCAAGTTTCATCACTTATCCCTCCACTTTTAGGATATGAATCTCACCCCTAATTTCTTCTCTAGTTTCCTCTTATGCTCCAAGGGTGGTGGTAAAAAAATGAAAGGATCAAGCAGTAGATGTCACCTCTAGAACTTATTGGCCCTTACGTAAGTGAAGTCATTTTGTCTCTCTGAATCAGTAAATTTCAGAATATACGGGGCTTGTTCCTCATCTAGACCTTTCTCTACAATCTTGGAAGACTCTATTTCTAGGTTGTCTACAAAACTTAATGTCTAGAAATGCTTCGAGTACAGTACAATACACCTCAACTCTGAGACAGCATTGTGCTTGATCTCCTTACTTGGGTACACCTTCTCCACATCAACATTTGACCCCACATGAATGTCAAATGGTTGGAACTCTATCTCTCCTTTCTTGAATTTATTGGCCATATGTGTGAGACCATCACGGAGACTCTCAGGAGCTTCTAATTGTTGAGCTTGTTCCAAGAACTCACCCTTTTGTTCTCCTTGCAATCCCTCTTGAGTATTGGCTAAGACCGTCACTGGAAAATCAAAGCAAGCTTCAGCCTTAACCATCATCTCCATGAACTTGGCGCTTATCATTTCTAAGGCCTCTCCATTATCCTTGGTCTAAACTCCCAATACTTCCATATGCTCCCTCATCGCTTCTGTCTACTCAAGGACCTTTTTAAACATATTTTCTATCTGAACTTGGTGTTCTAAGTCCTCCTCTACATAATTCTTGTACTCATCAAAAACAACAGAAGGGTCATAGTAGGGGAATATGAATTTTGACAACCATTCTAATGGCCATCTTGATCACCACATATACTGCAAGTTGCACAATGTTGCCACAAGTGGGTCCTCCACAATTAAGACAAGAATCATTTACATAGGAGTATCCACCATTCAACCCATTTGTAGTCCATGATTTCATGTCAAGAAGGGTATGATCTAAATAATAAAAATAACAGAATCTACAAAATAATTTTTTTTAACAGTTAGAAAATTCTACATCAACAAAAAAACAAGAAATTCACCAATTTCACCTGTCCCTGGCAACGGTGCCAAAACTTGTTTCCACCCAAACACACGCAAGTGCACATGGTCGTACAAGTAATATAGTGGATCTTTCAAGCCGGATATCGATCCCACAGGGATTATGACTTAGTGATTTTTTTTCCTATTTTAGTGTTCACAAATATTCTACGCTAGTGTGTAAGTAACAAAATGAATTAAGAGTTTTATAACTAATAATATATAATGTAATACTAAATGAAGCTAAGAACATTGATTAAAACAATAACAAGAACAGTCTAAGATTAAGGAATGGAATGCAATCATGTATAACTTGTATTATTCTTTAGCTACCTTCTCTTTCAAATTGATGATTGGGAAAAATTAGAATTTTACTATGGTCTTTCGAACCTCTGGCCAATTTCCCAATTATGAACCTTGCAACTACACATTTTTGTGATCAATAACTCATCCTAGGTCTAGTAAAAATTTGTTCCCTTTGTTAATTGAATATGGCATTATAGGTATATTTCTATCCTGCTCGTGAATCTTACCTTAAATTTACAGTAAAGATAAGAACATATTCCCCTATTGCTCGTTCTACCCTAATAATTCTCCTTTCAGAGTTAAATTAGGATTAAAAATTTATCTTAATGTTGGCAAAACACTAAAACACCGAAAATCAAGAATAGAAGAACAACCATTCATGAGAGAAGAAAATTCAACTAAAAATAATATGAAATTATACAATCATGAAACCTTAACCTCAAAATGAGGTAATTTAGCCACTCATTTGTTGATTAAACATCCCAAAAATAGTTTCATTCATGAGAACAATTGAAATTTAGAAGAAAAGAGAAGAGAAAGAACCCTAGAATTTTCTTCAGCTCAACTACTTTCTCCCCACATTCTTGCTAACTTGTCAGATAATCAAAAAATAAAAATCTAAGTGTTATGTTTGTACAGGTGAAAGATTACACAGTGACAAACTAGCTTTGTGGAACGAAGCTCATTGCGGTGAAATGGCTCCGTGACATGGAGCTATCACGGAGGTGCATTGGATGTTTGGGAACCTGGAAACCATCACTCCGTGTCACGGAGCTGACCGTGCCATATTTCTCCGTGACACGGATAAATTGCGGACCCTCACTGTTTCGTGCCTTCAAAATTTTCTAGCTTCTTCTTACACCCAGTCACTGTGACACGTTGTTCAACACGAACAATCATTAACGTGACTCGAATGTGAATTACCACATCTGTTTTTATGCTCTCCGATAGTTCCATACTTAAAGTTTGAGTATTATCTGCCATATTACATTGAATTTCTTGTCTTATCCACCTGCAAATAGCCACATCACATTTATTACTACAAAAATATAATTAACCTAAAACATGCACGAATATATCGATATTATCCTCATCTAGGATCCCGTATGGTTGAAAATACGGAGTTTGGTCATATAAATTATGCCCAAGGTCAGATAGTCGCCTCAGCAACCTCGGTTTATAATCTGGTTGAATGTGGCTCCCCCAAAGGATCCTCTCTACCCCAAACACTCTTTGAGTATTGGTGGATCTCTTCGCTCCTGTAGCTCGCTCCTGCAACTTTGACATATGTACGACGTGAGGTCGCAGGATCTCTAATATCGCTCGCTTTCTCTCCTTCTTCTCCTTATTTTTCCTCTTCTTTGAGGGCTTGTCTCCAACCTCGTCCAATACCCTCTTCTTACCTTTTCCACTACTTGCTGCAAACGGGACCCAATATGCCTCTAAGTCTAGCTCCTCATTAAGCTCCACTACTAAGTCAGAAAGAGTGGGGGCTGCTACAATTTGCCGGTTGTCTAGAGGATAACGCAATCACTTGGCTCCGAAGAGACCCCAACTCCCCCCGATGGCTTGCTGTGTCTAGCTGCTCAGCTAGGCGCTCATTGAAGCGACACTAAAAACTATCTATCCAGCTATACAACACCCTCATGGCCACCTCAATCTCCACCTTCACCAAAGGCTTAACATTCTCCATCATAGATTGAACCTTTTTTAGTCACCATCAGCCTTTTAGACATTTTCTAGAGGAACTCCTATGGTACCAACATATACGCAACTAGGATCTGGCTCGGGTTACCTGTAAGAGGTGCAGATGAAGTACTCAAAGCTACCTTTATATGGATGGCTTTTATAGCCTGCATCGCACCCTACTCTAATGAGATGGGGGCATAAATATTGTCGCCCCCTGATACCTATGGTATTGGAACTACGGTAGGAACTCTAATCCAGCTCACCGGTTAATCTTATCCCTAATCAATCCTATAGCTGACATCCTCTAGACTCGAATCATAGTATCTATCTCCCTCTTCACCTTAAGGCCTGCCTCCATACATAATCTAAACACGAGACTCGGGAATGGGATGGGGGTGCTCAATCCCAATGCCAGATCTCGAATCTCCTCTGTAATAACCCTCAATATATTGATGGTGTATCCAGACATAATACACGCCACCAAGGATACTCTATCTCCACTTAGGGTATTATCATTGACCATCGGTGCTAATCGGTGGTGGACTAGTGTCCAGTAGGCCTTTGCTATGAAACTTAGCAAGGCTTTGGTGACCTACTTTCCACTAGCCACCCAGTCAACCTCCTCCTTATCATCTTCCAGAACCCCTGCTACCCATTAAATCGAACTCTGCCTCTCCTCATGGCCCAGCTGCTTTACCCTTTTCAGGGCATCTACCCAATAGTCGAACTCAGCTGTCATGCCAGGAGCTCTGAACTCTAGATCATAAAATACCCAAGAAATAGTCGGCTCAGATACGTCAACCATGCGATCCCACACCATAACACTCTTGAGCTTGGGCTGTTCTTTCAATTTCAGCCTGCCTTTGGCATTCTACTTCATGGTTGCCTAATAATTGGCATAGAACTCCTGGACCATTTCAGGATTGTACTTCTCAAAATTTTTATCCATCTAATAAAATCCATAGAAGTTGAATATCCGCTTCATTTCTTCTACCTCATTCAAGGCATTGGTGAGGATCTGTGGTTCTTCTTGTATACTCTGCCTTGGGTAGTTCCTTGAGGTGAGAGCCAAACCCTGCTCATATATCTTCTGAGAACCCAGTACTTTTCACCTAATAGTACCATTCTCCAGAAGTGGGGATTGATCAGCTTCCTCCTCAGTAGCCTCCAACTCAGTTTCAGCCTCATTGCAACCATCTCCAAATTGGGCCTCCTTGAACCCTTCTTCTTCATTAGAGCCACTCCCTAACTCTTGAACCTGTTCTTCTGCTCCCAAGAGCCACTCCCTAACTCTTGAACCTGTTCTTATGCTCCCTCTTTAGACTAGGGAGTAGTGGCCTGAGTTACAGAAGTGGCTTTAACTTGTGCCTTTGCTTGAGCCCTAGTGGTCCATGGCTTATCAGCGTCAAAAGTCTCAACTCAGAGTACTTCCACTAAAGAACTAGGGGATCTGCCTGCTTGATCATAATTAGAGGGCTCATCTTTCAATGCCCTCCAAGGAGCTATATCCTCTCTAGCCACCTTTCCTGAGCAAGTTTATTTTTTCTTCTCTTTATTGTCATTGTACCTATGGAGAAAAAGGTCAGTGTGGATGATCTAAGAAAAAGAATGCAAGAAAAATACCTTATGTAGTTTTCCATGATTCTATAGTATAGGTCGTACTATGGTTGTACGACTTGTACTAAGACGTAGTTCATGAGACCCTGTCATGCTCCAAGTTACGACTCGTACTATGATGGTACATTTCATATTGAGAGTTACACTGAGGGATTCCCCAAACTATGTTCTTTTTTATTTTCTACTTCTCGTGTTACAATCGTGATTTGTTTTTATGAGTCGTAGTAAGGATCATACTGTTATTTATGAACTAGCTCGATGAAAGTTTGTAACTGAAAGAGCATAACTACAGATAACTGAATGTCCTCGAAGGATGAGGGCTCACCAACACTTGCATAGGGATGTGAGCTCGGAGAATAAGCTAATGGCGGCGCAAGACCTGAATGTCAAAGCATGTATCATGAAACAATACAATATAGAGTATGCAGTCAGTAGATGGAATGTACTGAGTTTGAAAGATAAGTAAAACGGACAAGTAAAATACATAAGAGTTCGTAACAGTAGGACAACATGATCATAAAGTAAATATCATAATGTAAACATAAGGGTTTAAGGTTTTCAACCATTCGTAAACTAGTCATATTCATAATCATAAGAGAAAACATTTACAGAACATAACTTGAGCCAAATTAACATAACCATGCATAAATCATGAGGATCAATGGGAGGACTCGTCATAATTGACACCATCAAGATAGAGCTTACATGATGCCCCAACTATCTCACTCAAGTGGGCAGAGCCGTCCCAAGTTTGCTTGGCAAGGGACATGCATAATGTAATATCATGAGGATCAAATAACATTAACATTTTTATATATATAAACCTACAGTGGTGCGAATTTTGAGACCACGAGGTTTACCTAAATGTTGGGTCTACTTGGTGCTAGACATTGCTCCAAAAAACATGGACATGAGGTTCATATCATAATCATAAATTATTCATGAAGTTCATGGAAAATTACGACATAACATACTTGGTTATACTTTAAAATACATTCTTTTCCATGAATATGGGCTTATTCATTGGTGAAGAGTCATAAAATCATAAATCATGAAATCCATGCATACATGTAAAACATGTATATAGTTGATATTCATAAATCTATGATGAATGCTTGTGGAGAATTCTTAGCATAACTCATAAATAATAATTTGGGGCTGAAGAAGATCAAGATCATAATTGTCACGACCCGAACATACACCCGGATCATAAACACGGGGCGAGGAGTCCTGCGGGACCCCAGATCGACCCATGGCATGATCATACATCTAATACATACACATAAGCAGAAGACTTACCACAAGGAATTGAAATCATTACATAATAACGGAGAAAAGACAATACATAATCCATACATTACGGCAGAATACAACATATAGTCTGAAAAGCCTCTAATCATTAAATATGGGTTGATGGGACAATACCGCATCTAACCCTACAATACTAAATCTGAAATTGAATAATAGATTCCGAACATACGGCCCCTAGAGCATGAGGACTCACCAAATAAGCTTATAGCAAACTATGAAGAACTACGGAGAAGGGTGAGCCTGAGAACTAGGTCCTATATCATGAAATGATACAACATAGAAAGTATGCAGTCAGTACGTGGAATGTACCGAGTATGCAAGGTAAGTAAAATGCACATTTAAAATAGATAAAACTCATAAATAATGATAAGAGTAGGACATCATGCTCGTATCATATATATATTCTAAATAATAACTTAATATAAGGCTCAAGGTTTTCGAAACATTCATAATCGTAAACAAGAGAGAAAACTATATTGAACATAAATAGAGTATATAACCATAGTCATAGACATGCATAAGTCATGAGGAATAGTGGGAGATTCTTTTAACTGACATACCCCATATGAGCACACATGAAGTTTGACTTGTAAACCTAGTCGAGAGGCAGTTCGTACCTTGCCAAGGGTAAAACCATGAAGGGCGTGATATCACCATGAAAAGGGTTATTTGGGCCGGGGAAAGTCACAAAGGAGGTCCCTACATACCTATGGTGGGACGTAGTTTATGAGATCAAGGGCAAAACATGGGCCCCGAACCTACTCGGTATTCGATACTACTCGAAAAACATATATAGTGCTCACAGTATAACATTCATGAATTCATGGGCTAGTTAAATCATGATAATCATAACACATACTTGTAAATACATGAAACTAGCCATGAAACAAGGCTCGTGAGTCGGCCAAAACATAATTTATGAATCGTAAAGTTCATACATACTTGTAGATCATGCACAAATGTTGAAATTCATAAAATCATGATGCGTGTTCGATTAATTCCATACTTTAAATCATAATTCATATTGGGCTTGCAAATATCATTAATGGAAAAGTAGATCATATATCGAGTCAGCATGGGTCATGCATAATTAGGCTTAATTTCAAGAGAATTCAATAATTGATAACAATAAAAATAAATTAAATTACAAAATATGATTAAAACACCATAGAATACAATAAGGTTAGAAAATCATAAAGCCCATTAAAAACTATTAGATTTTTATAATAATCTACTTTAAAACCCAATAAATTTCTAATAGAATTTTCACGAACTTGGAGAGAACGGGCATGGGTGTGAAAGGAAACAATCATTGATAGTCTTACATACCTGAGATAAGCTGATTCAATAATCCCCTAGATTGCCCAAGGAAGAATTGATGAAGAACTTGAAGGCTAATCTTGATCACCTTTCCAAAACCTCTAAACTTGCATGCATTAGATAGAGTGGGTTGCGAATGGACTTACCCTACTTAAAACTCACTATTCACAGCTTAAAACGACATAGTATAGGGCCCTAGGACCTAGGAATTGCATAAAAGCCCTTACTGAAATCATAAAATTTTGCTGACCGACAAGCCCCACGAGGAATCGGACAACTCGTGACCAGGGCTAATGACTCGTGGACTGGAGTCGTTGAGTTTACTACCCAAATTCACTCAGGGGATCCCACGAGGGACTCCAAGAATCATTGTGGTTGACCTCGACTCATGGTCACCACCCGTGATCCCCACTGTCTTAAAGCTTTAACCAACCATCCAATCCATGCCACGGATGACCTCACGAGTCGTGAGGTCTGATAACGACTCATGGTCATGCTCATGGCCTTCCCCAACACCTTTCCAAACCCTGATTGACCATGAGTCATTTCACCACTCGTGGTCACTCCTCACAAGCCACTTCACAGATCATTTTGTATTCTGGTGCGAAATTTCAGCAATTCACCATTTTGACTATCGATTCTGATCTATGGCTTCCTGAGGTATAACAATATCTCCCCCTTGGGAACATTCGTCCTCAAATGTTATAAACACATAGAAAACTCAGAAACATGCAATCATCATATGCAAGTACTAATCATTTAAATCAAAGACTGACATAATGACTATCTCCAAAAGGAAAAACGTAGCTGAACCGAATTCAGTCATCACATACATCTATTAAAACATAAAACGAACTTGCACAAATGAACTAAACATGGAAACATATTAGAGAATTAGGTAAAAACTAATACCTCAAACTGAAACTGAGCCGGTAGAGAATAAATGGGGGTATTTAGCCATTATATCTGCTTCGGCTTCCCACGTAGCTCCTTCAACATGCTGATTTCTCCATAAGACTTTAACTGAAGCTACTTCTTTGTTCCTTAGCCTCTGAACTTGACAATCCAATATTTCCACCGGATCTTCTTCATAGATGAGGCTGTCTCTTACACCAATGTTGTCCACCGGAACTACTAGAGCTAGATCTCCCAAACATTTCTTCAAAAGTGATACATGAAACATAGGATGCACGGAAAATAACTCTGAGGGCAAGTCCAACTCATACGCTACCTTACCAACTCCTCTAACAATCTGGTAAGGACCTACATAGCAGGGTCTGAGTTTTGTTTTCTTCCCAAACTGAATAACTCCCTTCATGGGAGATACATTTAAAAATACCCAATCGTCTACCTCGAACTCCATATCCCTTCTCCTTACATCTGCATATGATTTCTGACGACTCTAAGCGGTCTTTAACTGGTCCCTTATCAACCAAAACATTACCATATCCTCATGAATCGAATCAGGCCCTATCATCACTGCCTCACCAACCTCAAACCACCCAATGAGCGATCTACACCTTCGTTCATAAAGAGCCACGAATGGTGCCATCTGGATGCTAGAGTGATAGCTACTTTTGTAAGAAAATTCGATCAGAGGCAAATGATCATCCTAACTACCTTTGATGTCCAACACACATTCTCTCAACATGTCCTTGAGAGTCTGGATTGTTCGTTCTTCTTGTCCATCCATTTGCAGATGAAAGGCTGTAATGAACTTAACCTGAGTCCCAAGCCATTTCTAAAAAATCGCTAGAACTGGGAGGTAAAATGAGTACCTCAGTTTAAAATAATAGACAAGGGCACGCCATGAAGTCGAACCAACTCCAAAATATACAACTTGGCATAATCATCCACTGAGTCTGTGGTTTTCAGCGGTAGGAAATGTGCAACCTTGTTCAAATTGTGTACCACTACCCAAATGGAATAATACTATCGATGAGTACGAGGTAATCTTGTTATAAAATCCATGTTAATCTCTTCCCACTTCCAAGTAGGAATGCTAATATCCTGAAGTACTTCTCCTGGCCTTTGATGTTCAACCTTAACTTTCTAACAGTTCGGGCACCTTGCTACAAATTCTACAATATCCTTTTTCATGTCATCCCACCAATAGATTTCTCGTAAGTCCCAATACATCTTCATGGAGCCCGGATGAATAAAGTATCTAGTACCATGTTCTTCATCCAATATCCGGATTCTTAAATCATCTATAGTTGGAACACATAAACGACCCTTGTACCGAAGAACACAATCTCCCCCTTGGGAGAAAACCTCAACCTTCTGACTTCGGACGACTTCTTTCAGCTTTACCAACATCGGATCCTATTTTCCCTAGATTTCACATCAATTACAAAAGACGACTCTAATCCGTTCTGCACAACACCACCACCATTAGTAGAGTTGACCAACCTCACTCAGAACATTGCAAGTTGATGGACATCTTTTTCCAGTTGTTTCTTTCCTTCCTCCACATGGGATACACTCCCAATAGAGAGCCTGCTAAGTGTGTCCGCTACCACATTAGACTTACTCGGATGGTAAAGAACACTCATGTCATAGTTTTTGAGTAGTTTTAGCCACCTCCTTTGCTGAAGATTGAGATCCTTCTGTGTGAAAACATATTGTAGATTCTCGTGGTCCGTGAATACATCTACGAGGACCCTATACATGTAATGCCGCCATATATTCAATGCGAATACCACTGCGGCCAACTCAAGGTCATTGTTCGGGCGTTTGGTAACTACACGCAAGTGCACGTGGTCGAACAAGTAGTAAAGTGGCTTAAGTAAGCCAAGTATCGATCCCACAAGGACTGAACTAAGGTACTAATTAACTTAAGTGTTAATGAACTATATCTTTAAGAATGCAGACAACAATTTAAATAAGATTTTGAGAGTTTAGTTTCCTAA
>JACEIK010007422.1:25219-75931 GCA_018107945.1 Datura stramonium | reverse complement strand
AGATTTGCCCCGTAGTCCAGTCCCTGTGGGATCGATACTTGGCTTACTTGAGCCACTTACTACTTGTTCGACCACGTGCACTTGCGTGTAGTCATCAGACCGACGAACATTGCGCAGGTATCTTTGCAATTTTAACTGTTAGCAGGTCAACACATTACAATGAGTAACTACCTTTAAACAACAATTGAGGCCTCGCTTGGCGAGAAATACCAAACTCATAAGCCAGAGTCAAAGGCTAGCTCTCCAACTCCAATTCTCATAATCAGTCATCTGTGCTTCCAAATTTTAGTGTACATCTATTCTTAGATTCTCAATTCTCTCTTTTTCTTTTGTGCTTCCCAGAGTCCGCACAACGTGACACTGGAAAAGTTTTGAGGGTCTAACTGCATTTAATTCAATATGATCTTGAAAGGCGTGAAGTGCACCTAGTAGAGTCCCACTTATGATTGTGTTGCGTTTTACATTTATAATTAGGAGGCTGCGAAAGTGCGCCTCATTCCAGAAATTTTTGTCCCTGAATTCATCTACCGTAATTTCATAGAGTTCTTTCTAAAGTCATTCATGATACTAGTGTCAATCATAAATTTGACACTGGGGCAAAATTTTGAGGACCTCCTCAAAATTCACCATAATCCTCCGTTCTTGAATCACATCTGGCTTGATTCCCGTTTTCTTTAGAAATATATAGGTAACTCAAGTTTGAGCACGACCATACTCACTCTATTCATGCCAAAACCTCCTTATCTTCCGTTACAAAAGAACCTAGTGTCATCATAATTCAACACTGGTATATTTTGGAAGTCATTTCTATTCGCAACGACCTTCGCTTCTTGAACTACAGATGACCTAATTTCTCGTGAAACCCGAGATATGTAGGCAGCTAGAAACTAGAGCTCGGCCATAATACCTAAAAATTCTTGATTTATTTTTTTTCTCTAAAAGATGTATCGATGGTTTGACAAAATTGACTACCTCGTTAATATCTTCGCCCAAAGACCTTGTTAATATCTTCTCCCCCTCCCTTCGTTCCAACACACCAACAGACCCATAACTCCCTCTCTCTCCCCGCGACCACCGCCCTCCGCAGCCACCCGAGACCACCGCATCCCAGCCCCCTCCGCAGGCCAGCCCCATCCCCAACAACCGGCGACCCCTCCCCCTTCGAATCATGCTAGACCGGTCGACCCTCCCCATTTTTATCCAACTCCCCATTTTTATCAACTCGTCTCTCCCACCCCAAAGACCTCGGATTTTCAATGCTCTGTCTCCAGTTGGTGTGAGAGAGAGTTCTCCAACAATCCGATTAGGTAAGTTATTTGTCAAACTCTTCTAATTTATCTCTTTTCTTACACAATTTGTCCCATCAAATATTTAAAATTCGAATCCTACGTTTTTGTTAATTTTAGAACCTTCATCTTCTCCTATAAAATGAGAAGAAATTGAGGAGAAAATCCATCCAAAAAAATTCACTGGAAAAGGAGAGAAAACACTAGAAAAAAAAAAGAAGAAACCCGAAATAAAGAAGACAATGAATTGTAGTAAAGAAAAAAAAGAAAATCACAGCCACACACACACACTTGCATAGACAGATTTCATAGGGCATAAGAACACTTAGATTGATTCACTAATATTTTTCAGATTTTTGAGTCTGTTTTGACACTAAAAAAATTATATTGACTATTATTTTTATTTTTCCCTGTTTTACGTTTTCATCTGACATACTTCTTTCGCTACTTTCTTTTCAATTCCTCTAATTTGGAGTTGCTAGCATAAGATTTGATAATTCTCGGATTCAATCGCTGCACAATACAAGGTAACATCTTATCCTGTCCTATTATCTTACGCTTAGATTCAAAAATTATTTAAAATGGGTTGGTCGTGTTGGTTAATAGAATGTGATTGCACAAGTGTTAAATAAAATAGTTTTTCTGGTCGTTTGGCATCTAATTTCAATTATGTTATTGTAACGTATTTACAATTTTTGATTTAGCTTTAAATAACTCTATTAAGTTTGAAGCTTGAAGTATTAATTGACTGTCCATTTTGAGATTCTTGTGATGTTTATTGGGATGTTTGGATATGATAGTAGTTGTTGGTTATGAGCTTAAACGGAGTTTTTCAACTTCTAACTTAGTATTAAAGGGTGATAAGAGGTCTAAACTTTGAAATGTGGTTATATTTTTGCCTTAAGTTATGAGTCACCTAGTAAGATCATATGAAGTTTTTTTTTTTTTCAAGTTCATGTCTAGCGTATACAAGTTTGTCTTTATTCATGTTAAATCATCTTAGACTAGAGAACTTCTTATATGGTTATAAAAGACACCTAGTATGAATAACTAGTTTAAGTAATGGTGTTGAGTTCCTTTTATTAGAACGTAGCACGGGTAATTGTCATTTTTCATTTTTGAATAACTAGTCATGTACATCTTTTAAACGTTTTGTTTATGTTAATTACTCAATCATTATTCTAACTAATAGCCTCAAAATGATATGATAAGTATTATTATTTCTTTCTATTTAGAGACTTGTTTTGTGTTAAAGTGTTGGCATAAGAGGGTTAATCAACATTAATATGATTTATTTAAACACTTGCTTCTCCCATCTTGACCATAACGGTTTGCTTTGAATATCGAAAATATTGCCTTTTGAATGTGTTGAAATCTAATGAGTTTCCTAAATAATAAGAATGAGGCATGTGAAATGGAACTTTGATACCATTTCTCCATTCTTGTTTGAAAATTTGATTTGAGGAAGTGTCCTTTTGTTATTAAGTGTTTACACAAGTTTAGGTTTAACCAATAATAATTAATATTTAAAGAGCCTCTTAATTGGTTGATTGTTTTTATGTGTTGAAATGGTCCTTTAGTCAAAATTGTAATATTAGTTGTTTTATTAAGAATGTTGTCTCTCTTCCATGTCTTTGTTGCAAGTTTCGGGGTTTCCGATAATTATACCTCCAAACTAATTTAGTTTCTAATTGCAATTCCTTTCTTTTCCTGAAATAAATGACTTATTTGAAATATTTAAAGAGTCACTTTGCTTATTTGGGACTTGAGTTTTAAACTTGTTTTACAGTATGCCTGCTATCTTGACTGACTTCCAGACAAATAGAAATAACTAGAGAGATTTTTGTTGCCTAAGAATAATTATCCCCTTTTTAATTTTGAATGCTATTGTTCTTGAAGATTTCTTCAACTACTACATAAAATAGTTATTTTTAAAACTATTTGTTGAGTTAGTTCTCTTCTTTATGTATTTTCTTGATTAGTTGAATGGTCTCTAATCTTTTTGCTCTTTTATTTTTTCATAGCATCAACCGGAGCTGGAGTTCTCTTTTGAAACTCAATTTTCCCCCCAGGCCAACTGCTATTAGGATCTTCGCAACATTCGTAGTCCAGTATTAGGAGTTGGGCTCTCAAAGAATCTCACACTCTCTCCTTTATGATTCACTTTTATCACTTATTATTTTCTTAATGTTATGTGTTTGTATCATTTGGTGCCAACTTACGATATTAGTGAATGGCCTCTTCTTTGTAGGAATTATTTCTTTTTCCATAAGCGTATTTAAAATTATTTTTTTTTTGTGTTATATAATGTTGTTTAAGGATTTTTAGGAAAAGGCATATATGAGGTACTCTCTTTCTTTTCCTTTTGCAAGGCTAAATAACTTTTTTTAATGTCCTTTAATACGTATTGTTTTAAATAAGCAACTTGTTTTAAGCGAATTAGTAATAAAAGAGGCAACAAATTTTAGTTTAATAATTAAATAAAGCATTAGACTCAAATAATTAAAAATCTGTCAAACCATTTAAAATCGGCTGCAGGCCCAATCTTTTTTTTTAAATACAATCTGATGATTTTATTAAGGAAAAATTAGATGGGCAAATAATATTACCAAATTAATTACCTATATTACCATCAATTTTACGTTTACCAAAGCTATCATTTTTTAATTAACTAATTTACCTTATAAGTATGAATAATTGTATAACTAATCCTAATTAAACTTGGTCACTTATTCCTGATAAGTATGAATAATTGTATAATAAATTCTAATTAAACTTGGCCACTTAATAAACCTTGTAAGTTTTCTTCTTCTTTTTCATAAATCATAATTATACTAAAATTATTATCCAGTTATTTTCTAACAGAAATATACAGTGTACAATTAGAAATACAAAAAAATTAAAATACATACATCAGAAATATAAAAAAAAAAATAAAAACAAAACATATAAATTGATCTCTTAATTTTAAAATAGAACAGAATATACATTAATAATACAAAAAAATTAATTGCTTTAATTTTTCTTCTAATATTGTGAATACCAAAAAACAAGAAATATAAAAAAATAAAAACTAACTGTTTTAGTTACTTAATAAACCTTGTATGTTTTTTTCTTCTTTTTCATAAATCACAATTATGCTAAAATTACTATCCAGCTATTTTCTAATAGAAATATATATTGTACAATCAGAAATACAAAAAAAATGCATACATCATAAATACAAAAATATTAAAATACATACATCAGAAATACAAAAAATTAAAATTAACATACATACATCAAAAATATTTTAAAAAAATTAAAATACATACATCAGAAATACAAAAAAAAAAAAAATAAAACATATAAACCAATCTCTTAATTTTAAAAATAAAAGCAGAATATACATTAATAATACAAAAAAAAAATTTTTTATTTTTTTTATTTTTTTTATTTTTTTTATTTTTTTTAAAATAAATAAAAATACCAAAAATAAGAATTAACTACTTTAGTTTTTCCTCTAAAGCTGTGAATAAAAAAATTAATTAACTGTATATAATTTCTTCCCTAAAACTGCGATTTCTAAAAATAAAGGGTAATCGCTTTAATTTTTTTCCTAAATACATCAAATACAAAAAAAATTTTTCTAAAGCGTGAATATAAAAAAAAAAGCGCTTTAATTATTTTTCTAAAAGCTGCCAATACAAAAAAATAAAATTAACTACCTTAATTTTTTCTAAAATAAATAAAAAAACCTCAATTATCAATTCAATTTCAATTCAATTTTTTAATTTTTTCTTAAAACTTTGAATAAAAAAAAATTAACTGCTTTAATTTTTTTCTAAAATTATAAATAAAAAATAAAGAAAAGCAAAAAAAAAGTTAGCACTTTCATTTTCCCTAAAACTGAAAATACAAAAAAAAAAAAAAAGGAGAAAATTATAATTATATTTGATAAATATATGTATTATTGGTAATAATTTTTAAATTTAATAGGAATAGTAATTTTAGTCTAATAATTGATAGTCCATGTAATTTTTCCTATTAAAAGTGATTGCTGGCCCAATCTTGTTAAAAACCAATTTATTTGTAGAAAAAACAGGCCCAATTTGGCCCATTTCAGATTTTCTTCAAAATTCAAGCATGAGGTATATTCATATTGTTGTTTACAATTATATTTTACATATTATTATAGTATATTTCTTTCTCCATATACCATTCGTACATTAACATTTATTTTTACATACTACGAATGTAATTTTACCCATACATACACACATACTTTAAGTATGATTATTTACACATATACTATTTATTTATTCATAAATATTTAATTTTGCATATCACATACATATACATACACACACATCACACACATATATATATATGATCATTTTAATTATGTACATATCATAATTAATTTTTCTCTATATATAACTTATCTCTACAACATACACCATATACTACATATATTATTTTATACAAACATGCATATAAATATTTATAAGACATTTATAATACACATCTAGTTATACGTATATATTTCACCCTATTATTTTATACACTATATAATTACATGTACATTATTTTACGGTTATTTCACGTATATTCTTATACTACATATATTTCGCATATTATTAGTATATTATATGTATATCAATACTTTCTACATACCCACTTGAGTTTTTACTACAAAAAATAGTTTTAAATTATATTATACATTTTCTTCCAGTCGTTCAAATTACTACTTATCAATATACATACCACCTATATATCAACTCTCGTATATCACATATATATCATATTTGGCCATATTTTTATACCTCATATATTTTTTTAAAATTATTTTCAAATCTTTATATATATATATATATATATATATATATATATATATATATATATATATATATATATATATATATATATATATATATAATATATATATATATATATATATATATCCTCTTTAGCATTTTTAACGAGGTAATAATGAAATAAATATTTTCCTAGATATATGTAGACTAAATTTAAGGACTATCTTTGGATAGGTTTCTAGGGGTGCCTAACACACCTTCCCCTTGAGTAAATAAGACCCTTACCTAGAATTTCAAAGGTTTTCGTAGACTAAAAAACGAGTTTACATCTTTTTAAATGATTTTCCTAAATTTTTTCGAAAATTTAGTGTGACCTCAAACCTTTTAAAAACCGGGTAGAAGAGTTGGATGTTGCGAAACATATTTTGACTAGTTCAAAATGGCGCGGCTTGACCGCATACGACACAATATGGCCTAAGAAGCTACGGAAATTTAACTAGAACTCACATTTCACGAACTTCGTGTATACGGCGGTCTACGAGGATCTAGAGTACTGTTCACAAATGCTCTCTATATTCGGCTTGGTAGGGAATATACTAGAATATCGATAAACACTATTAGAAACAGATCTAAATACGGTCTAAAGGTGTTCATCAAATCCATAAACAACTATTTGGGGCATTCGTCAATCCATAGGACATGACCAAGAATTCGAAATGATCGTACCTAGTCCTAAAAGCTATCTTCGAATATCTTTCTCTGGACTCGTACCTGGTGATATCTTTAACCTCAAGTCGATTTTAAATATTTAGATCCCACACCAAGGCGATCCAAACAAATCATCTATCCTTGGAAGGGGATATTTATTATTAATAACTTTATTCAGCTAGATAATCTATATACACATTCGTAGGGATCCATCTTGTTTCTTACAAACGAGTGGCGCACCTCACGGTGAAGCACTCGTCACGATAATGCCCTTATCGGCAAATCTTTGATTGTTCCTTCAATTCCCTCGGCTCGGCGGCGCCATCCGATGGAGGGATGGATATAGGTTGCGTAATCGGTGGCGGAGTCCAATAAATCGATCTCATGATATGGGGGAATACCCAGGGAAGTTAGATGGAAACACGTAAGAATTCCTTAACCACGAGAATAATTAGAGTTGGAGATTCTTCTTGCATACCCCTGAGCCCTAACAATATGGTAAATGCGAGTCCTTCCCTAACAACTTTCTTGCTAGAGATAGGATATGAACCTACCTTTTAGCGTAGATGTATTGCCTTTTATTCTCGCACTACCTCCACAGAAAGTGAAATCGGGCGGTCTTGGTCCACGACCTCCATATTGACATAACATGGCACTAGCCAATCCATACCTATAATTACATCAAAATTAATCATGTTTAACTCTACTAAATCTTTGCTAAGGTACGGAAACCGACAATCTTTCTTGTACAATCCTGGTAAATTCTCTTAGTAATAGTAGAGTCATCGAAACGGGTGTAGCATCGAGAAAGGTTCTTGAAGCAATTTTGGGGTTATACCAAACTTCCGGGCCACCAACGGGTAACATAGGACAAAGTGGAACCTATATCTATCAAAGCATAAAGCTGAGTGATAGCAAACGTCAGTATACTGTCACAACATACGAGTGGAAGTCTCGACTCTTAGCCAGCCACGATAAAGCATAAGTGTGATGCGGACCCTTTGCCCGAACTAGATACTTACAACCTACCTCTGCCTCTTCTGTGGGCGAGGGCTGCGCCTGTAGAAGTTCTAGAGCAGCATATGAACCTACTAAGGACACAAATTACCAGCGGTCACGATCCTCACGGCATCTAGTCGGACAATCTCTTATCTGCATCTCCCCAAATGTCACCTATTATAGATCTTGCAACATGGTATAGTTGGTCTCATCGATGCGGACCCCTCTCACTAGTGAGCACGAAGCTCGTAAACTTTCACCGGAGACTGTCTATTCATGACGATGCAGTTTCTTTGCTATGTTGTTCTTGAGATGGGGGCCTAGGTAGTGCACGACAATCAAGGCGTGGGCCCGCCCTAAAATTACGCGAGAGTGGCGGTTCTAGCCCTCCAGATGCTACTCGACTGCCTTGTCAATCTACACTAATGCTACCTAATTTCCTCTATGTTCTAAGCAAAGGCACAGATAGGCCGAGATGTCCATATCCTACCGTAGTGTCTTTGTGATACAAGATTCCACATACTACGGTGCAAACCCCATGTCATCGATGTACTCTGGCGGCATAGTATTAACAAAGGTTGGCACGTATCTAGCCAAGGAATCAAACCTTAATTCATATTCTCGACTCTCGTGCAGCTGCTGCTCCAAATGTGGCTTGTTCTACTACGGCTGCCAGTTTCTTGGGGTAAATAGTAGTCTATGAAAGCTTCGGAAAGCTAGGCCATGTAGGTGGAGGTGCACATGCCACGCACCGGGGGTCCCTTTTCCGACTTTTATACCACCAAGCTGTATCTCTCATAATGCGAAACACAACTAACTCAGCGATTCCATGGATAGAAGCATGCATAACCACTGAATATCCTCTATAGTTGGTCTTTAAGGTTACACGAGTCCTCTGCGGTGCATTACGTGCTTCTGCGAAGGACTCAAAACAAGGAACTAGCATACTCTCGAACTCCACTAGACTCTTAGTAGGCTCGGCAATAGGCTGGAGTACTAGGCGAGGCGTCTTGAGCGAAGCCATCATGCGGACCAACATACATACTACACATGCAGACATCCTAATGCGGGTATAGAAGAGGCTGGAGGTGAGGTTGATACTTACGTTACCTTGGAGGTTCCCGGTGCCCTAGGGAACGCTAGGGAGGCAGGAGGATGTCTCTCTCTCATCCTCACGTTGGGTTGTCCCCAATTGTGGCGCCTCTTGTTGCCCTCTCTCTCGTTGTGGTGTCTAATTTCCACTTTGGTTGTGCAGTGTGCCTTGTATTTGAAATCTATTAAAGATCAGACATAACAACATAAGCTTAGGGACTCAACCACATATAAGTTGGCTCACATGTACGATTTGAGAAGAAGGAGGGATAACCATACTATTATGCCTCGTAGCCTCCTACCTATAGAATGTGGTGCATAACACGCATTGTGAAGACTATATGACACGACTGCAGACTCTAGGATACGACATTTTTCTGATACAAGTTTGTCCGCCTATGAGATTGACGGCACCTAATGAAGTAGGACTTTCTGGCGTGGTATACGGCACCACAAATATGCGGTAATAATCAACAGCACATCTATATCTCAGTAAATTTTTCAAGGCATGACAAGGCATTACGACAACACTGTAAATGAACATTTATTACAGCATCTAACAATTAGGGATTATGCGGGCGAGCAAGGCTTAGCAATCGTGTTGTCTAGTCATAACATAATGAAAATAGATAGTCATATTCACACTATAGCCAACAATGTTGCTAACTAACTAGATAAACTATAATTCACATGGCCAACACGCAAAAATATAACATACATAGGCCCCACATGACGACAACAACCAATAGCGTAAATGTGATGCAGTCTTTAGGAGTGAGAAATAATAGTCGAATAGGGTCCACGACCTACCACAATTGTACAACAAAAGTACAAACTTTCTAACTATCAACTCAGAAAAAAAGGAGTATGGTAGTGCCCCCAAACACGGCTACTAGCTAGAAGGTCACGAGTCACGTCTATCAGGTACACACGGGCAAGCCATGCGGCACCCACGGTTAAGTTAGTACAATGTGTGCAGAGTTGTGGAAACTGATAAATAATGACTAAATGAAAGATGATAAAGAGGGTGGAGGTAATCGTGTAAGGGCTAGAGTTAACACCAAAATTTCACAATATAAACTTTAACTACAAAATATTACACAAACAAGAACCCAACACGACCTCCATAAGCCTGGAAGGCATAAACAACAATAATAACCTACACAGGCCCCATGCTTGGGTAAGTGCAAATCTATACTCTCCCTAACTATGTCACTATAGACGTAGGTAGATGGTAACTATAGTATACTTGTCTTCTAAAGCGTAACTAAGCCTTACGGGCTCACGTAACCATATGCAGAACCCTTGGACTCACCGCCAACTACATACGAGTCATCGGGCTCCTGTGCTTTGTCTATCTGAGTCTTACGTATCCTATAGCGTATCCCCGAGTCATTTGGGCTCTGTAACTATATACGAGAACGCTGAGTGCTTCCACAACTATATTTGAGCCGTGCAGGTTCTGTAGGCGTATCTGCGTGGAAGAAGTTATTCAATTGCTAACATTAGGTAATTCACTTGAAAATCTATCACCCAGTCGATTGGCAACCTAGGTCTTTACTGCTTGAGAGGTGAGGTCGTTCTATCATGATTCTAGTCTGTGGGAAAAAAGACATGCAAATGGTTTATAGGAAAACTTACCGTGTATACCCGAGCAACGTATTACCCAATGCGTTGTATACATCCTAACTAATGAAGGGTGCTTCTTAGCTAATCTTAGGCCCCTTTGGCCTTAATGTGGAAGCAACACATTGCTAATCTCCTTAGCGGTAGATAATTTAGGTGAATCTCCTCGTCGTTTCGGGCGATAAGCAAAACTAACTATAAATTTCGATAAGGATACTATGTTATAACCTCGGTTGTCTCACAGCGGCTAACCATACTATAGGCATAAGCTACTACATGGTTTTGTCGCATTAGATAGCGAATAACTTGCCTAAAGGTCAGCATAACATACCTTGAATCGATTCTCGCTTATATAATTAGTTCCACCTTGTAGCTAGTAATTCCATCAATTGTAGCTTCTACGAGAGAATAAGACTATTTCAATACTAAAACTAGGCAATTATCTATATATTTCAATAATATTAACTATAATTCAACTCCGTTTAATTTGGCCAAAAACTCACAAATTTACGAGAGTTTAGAAGGTAGAAATGCTTACTATCACTTGTAGATGCTTAAGACTCAACTAGAAGCGATTTCGGCTCCCAGCTATTACTCGGCGGGGTTCCGGTACTCAAGAGAATTTTCAGAAATAACTCCACGAGAGGATGTTCCTCACAGGCTTAGAACATGTTATCCAAGATGAATTTGCATTTAGACGGAGTTTAATGGCGTAAATCAATGAAAAACGGAAGAAGAATAAAGAGAACCCTCATAAGGTCATGTTTCTGATTTTGGGGGAAATATTTTATGAATTTAACTTGAACTTCGAGTCATATATATAGGTGGGAGTCGGTGGCAACGGGCGCAGTGCGCCACCCATTGTGCCCGAGCGGGGAGGTGCGGCGCGCCAGCAAGGCGGGAGCTGCTTGGGCGTCGTGCGACACCTAGTGTGCCGAACCTCGGCTGGCCTCCTACTCTCTCAATGTATTGCTCGTATTCTCATCCCACACAGGCCCTTTTACGTATGTATTGTACCTCAAAAATTCTCAATATACATACGCGCGCGTCGGTTAAATGATAGAAACTGCGGTGTAACACGGTTTATGATAGAAAGTATTTTTTTAATGTGGCAATTGGACGGGGTGGTATGCATTTTAGTTGGATCTCGGGTTATACATTGAGTTCTAAATTAGGGTTTATTTAAAAAAAGGCCAACAGAAAGATGTCATGTAGTAATAATTTCTAAATATTATTTTCAAACGGATCAGATAAAAATAAGGATCAAGGATAGTTTTTGATATTTATTTAAGAAGGGTCTAAATTTAGGCAAATTAGACTTGGACATAGTAAATAAATATTTAATTATTTTATTTTAAGGGGACCATCGAAGCAGGGCGGTGAAGCCGGTTAATATGGAGGGCATTTTGATCCAGAAAGGTTTGTCGAGGCACTTGTGGTCCAATAGGTAAACGGAGGATAATATCATACCAAATTTCATAGTTCGAGGTAGTTTATACCATTCTCCATTAATTCTATTGAGATTTCTGTGGTGGACTTAGTTGAAACAGTGTTTCATCCATGGTTCCCCTATCAAAGGATGTCAATTTTTTAGGTGCCACATCCTCCTTTTCAAGCCATTTTCAAAGGGTGCACTACCTCTCTTTATATCTGGCAGTGAAAGAAACTTTAGTTTATTCTCAATGTATATGACGAAGCACTATCTATATTACCCAGTTGCTTGCTTGCTCCATTCAAACCTTCAGCACCTATCATGGGTTAATTTTAGAAACCCATACAGCATTGTCTTTTCTTTGATCAAAAGGATAAATGAAAATCTCTTTTTTATCCCGGCGCCCGGCAATATATAGGAGAACATGTTCCATTAACTTGTATCATGATTTTCCACCGGATGGTATTTTTCTTAATAATGTTCAAGTTTCTTTCTCTTTGCATTAAGGCCCTTTGGATACTTTTATCGAATGTTACGTATTGCTGCGGTGAAGATACATTATCCTTTCGAGATTCTATTTTAGGCATTTGATTAAAAATCCTAAGCCAGATGTTATATTACGTGTTTTCCTACTAAACTTAGTGAGAATCTATGATGATTGAGTCAAGCGACTAACTCTATTAAGATCTTTATTCACTTTGGTAGTTTAAAGCTAATTCTTTTATATTTTTCTCTCTCAGATAGAGCTCCTTCTTAGTATTTTTAGGTGAGATTCACTCTTAAGCTTCTAGTCGCCAATTGTTGTTTTTATCTTTTTCTAGTGATAGTTCATTTTGAACACTTCGATTGCTAAAACAAATGAACCAAGTTATTTCACCTGTTTCTTTAGGGAGTAGTTTTTTTTCAGCTTTTTCATTGCTAGTTTCAACATCATTGAATGAATACTTTAAACTAGTGAAGGCATTGAGTAATTGGTCCTTTGTTGCAGTCATCTCATAAAAGTTATCTATTAATATTATTATTAAGGAAGTTAATTTTTTCTTAGAGAGTAAATTAATCTTTATCTTGTGAGTCAAGAATATTTACCTCGGTGTTATCATCAACTTCTAAATGGAATTCTTCTACGGTTGTCAAGCTATTTCATCAATGTTTGTATCATGGATTCATGGCGAACTTGTTTCCCAAGTAATTAGCGGTAACTACCGAAAGATGTTTTATTTTCTTGGTTTGATCCTTCCTCTTTTGCTTCCTATTTTATTCATTCTTGGATTTTCCTTTTTCTACTCAATTTTTCTCATAAGAGACATTTCTTTATCATGTGATCAATTTTCTCCTCTTGTAGCACCCATTTGCCTATGACATCTCTAAACTTCTACCCTTTCCAGTGGAATTTAAACATTACTTTAACCTCTCTTAAGTAATCTATTGAATTTTCTTGTCATCACGAGTCATCTTTGTCATCATCAAAGTGAACCTTCATTTTTAAATGACCTCAACCTTCCTTCAAGATGGGTGCAAGGCTAAAGACTTATTTTTACCCTAATTCAACCATTCAAAATTTCATGTTTACTTCATGTGTCTTAAGATTGCCTACTACTGATTCTGCTCAAGTGTCCATGGTTAAATCAAATTCTTAACACCACTTAATGGCAGTCACCTTCACATCTAAGACTCTGGAAGAGTCTTGATATTCTCAAATTTACACCTTAATATGATGTGAAACGATCATATGTAAACATAGTAAATCCAACAAGGTTGGGGTCAAATCCCATAAGGAATGGGCAAGAAAAGATTATTGGAATGAGTAAATATTTATTTTCATCTAATGATGCTATTCCTTTAAGGTTGAAATAATTAGTATATTAAGCTAATTTATACTATAAGGTAAGTGTTTGTAATCCATCGGAAGAACCAAAATTGTGTTCTCATTACGTTTGCTCCACTTAAGTTTTAATCCAAGACAACGTAGTGAGTTTCTATTCATATGCGGATAATCCATCACATGATCCCACTTCAATGCTTCTCTTAAGGTAATTCTTCGAATAAATTGAGTTCAATACAACAGGTATTTTCTACCAAGTGAATTTAACTTCCTAAGCGAATTTATTAAACAAGGGTTAGCACCTTGAGTTTCTTGTTGATTAATCCTATTGAATAATCAGCAGCACTGGGATTAACAATTAGAATTAAATTATAATGAATCAATATTTGCAACCACTAACCTAACTTGAAAAACAAGAATTAATCAAATATATAAAAGGAGGTTAGAGGCATGCTAATGTGACATGCTTCTAAGACCTCCATTTCTATTTTTTTTTCGATTTTTTCTTTGGACTATTTTCTTTTTAAAATTATTTTATTAACTTATTTATTTAATTATTATTTTTATCTATGTTATCTAATACGTCAATGAGAAACTTTCTTAGAAGCGTTGCAATTATGTTGAAGTCTACAACGGGTGACTCCTTTGTAAAACACAAGAATTGAATAACTTTTTCAAGATTTGTGTATATATATATATATATATTAAATATAGCCATAATAAGGTGATGTGATACCTCTCTATGACCTAGTAGCGTATTTATCTTCTTTTTTTAAATTCTTTTATTAATTTTAAAATTAATGTTTGATATATTAAAATTCAAAAAGTCACTCTTAATTACACCTCTTTATTCTCTTAATTACACTTTTTGTTTATTTTTTAAGCATTGGCTGTTTCTTTTCTAAAACTTAACATAATATTATAACAAAGGAATACAAACGGGTTTGTGCTTTATTTTTAGCATATTATTTGTTTTTCTTTATACTATTTGATATCAATTGATGATGTCTTTATAGGAAGAGATAGAAGCATTGGTCCATAGACAAGCTTTATGTGGATTTTTTTTAAAAATGTGATTATCGGTAAACTTAAGGTATGTACTTGATAGTTGGTATTGTTATGGAAGTAAATTCATTTTAATTATATTTTACGAACTCAGGTAAAATCTCAAAAAAGTAATTCTCATTATATTCTCGTATTATACTTCTTTTTTTCTTTTCATTTCCATTTTAGTATGCATATTTAGTGTGCTAGAAGGTGGTGAGATATTTTTATCGACAAAGATGAATTTCATGAGATTACAGAAATATTTTTAGGATGTTTAAGGTGATTTTAGGAAAATGAATTTCGTTAATGTTTGCTTACAACGATTCAGTTTTTGTTCAATATGTGCCAAAATAGATGGAGAAAAAGAAGAAAAATGAAAATATTACATGAAGAAAAGTGAAAAAAGAAGAACCAAAAAATAAGAAATAAATAGATTAAGAAAAATGGGGAAAAAACTCAAATTTTTGCTACATATTATATTTAGAAAGAACAAGGAATAAATTTATTTTTAAAATTGGCAAAACTCTCCATCATTTTACATCCTGACATCCTATTTTTCACCATATTTTATTTATATTTTAATAGAAACACGGAAAAAAATTTATAGAAAAGTTGTTCAATATATCTTCTTATTCCATTTGCAATGGCTTTCACGTCATGTTTTGAAATTATATGATATTCACTAATTAAGTGGCTAACACTCTTAATTTTTTTCTTTGTAGGTAACTTTTAAGATAGGGCGGGATATGATATAGTTATTGTTACACCCATAAATTTCTAACGTTGGTCGGCCCTATTCGTACATTGAGTCGCGTTTTTAAGTACTACGCACGCATTACGAAAGGGCTCGGGGAAAGGTCGAGCGATCGCGCTCGGAGTTGCACGGAGAAAGGTCGAAGAAGGCCGCGACAGGGGTGGTGTGTCACGAACCCCCTCCCCTACGCGTTGGGCGTCGTGGAGCGTCCCAGAGTAAAATGGCGTGAATAAGGTGGCCTGCGGACATCATCCACCTTAAAAAATTATATATAAGCTTCCTTCGTTATTGTTATATTTCATATATACATATATAACTTCGTCAGAGAAAAGGAAAACGCGAAACTTAAGGTAAGTTTCTTACATTTTACTGCTTGTCAAATGTTGTTCAAATTCAAATTAACTTCGGATATCGAATTATAAGGCTTGCAGGCAACATTACTCGGAGTTGGTTCTTGAAATTTGCTAGGCAAAATCATAGCCACATGGTAGAAGTTGTCGGAATTGCTCCAAACTAATTTTCCAACCTTGATCCCACGGGCTTCAGTAAGTATTTCTCCCTTCGAACTCTTGAGAAACTATAAATTTTCGATGGAATTTTGTTAAAGAGAAATATAGTTAATATTTATAAAAGTTATCGTTTTGCGAATTTGAAATGTAGAAACTAGTCTCATTCTCCCTAATGTGTACGATTACAGGTTGGAAAAGCTACTGATACGGTTTGAAGCGGCTAATTAATTAGAAATTGGCAATCCATGTATGTTAAGTAAAATTCATTTGGCAAGTTAGTTTCTTCGGTATTATAATTCGGTTTGAATTCATTAACAAAGCTAGAGAAGTATATCTATTGGAATTAGCAGGTTGTTATTAGTTTGAGGCCCAGTATCCTATATGTAGTTTGGGATTATTTTGCCCGTATAGCCTTCTATAACCAACCCCTGGGTTAATAACGAATGTCGACGCCGACCAGGGTAGAACAGCGTGCTCGAAAGGAAGCGGTATGCGAGTCCCTGAGGGACAAAGATGGGGTCCAAGGTCCTCCACATACGAGTCCATTCCATATTTGGACTATTTTATGCCGATAGACGCTATACTACACCTGGCCGAGCCTGGTGCCCGAGTGCGGATGCCGGTATCAGAGTCCACCGAGACTCAAACCACTGGCCCAGGTCAGAGAGGCGGCAGGAGCTGAGGTTGCGAATCAAAGGGACTAGTAGAGGCTAGTTATTAGATGACTGGTGTAACCTTGTTAGGGGTATATAGGTGAAGTGCACTCATCGGGAGAAAACATGGGGGCTGGGTGGGTTGACCAGGTGCTGATTGTACCTTAGGCTTATGGAGGCCGAGTAAGGTTCTTGTTTGCATTAGTTACTAGTAGTGGGACGGTAGGAAGTTCAGTTATTCGGGTAGTATTTCTATCCCTTCTTTTAGGTTACTTCCATTTTCATTTCAGTTCATTTAGTTATTTACAGTTACTTTCTTACATATTTGGTACATATTATATTGGAGCCCTTCTTAGGGGTGCTTTACGTACTTGCCTATAGGTATGGATAGACGCGGATCAGGACCTTCCCTAGTTTTAGCCCAGTTAGCGGTGTAGTCGGCTCCTTTCCTCTAGAGCTCATAGTTAGAAGGTTTGACTCTCCTTTTGTTTGTACGAGTTCATGGGCAGGTCGGGATTTTTGCCTCGACCTTTATATCACTCTAGAGGCTTTCAAATTGTTCAGTTTCACATGGTTATTATAAATGGCCATGTGGGGCTTTGTATAGCTCTATTTACGTGTTGGCCATGTGGGGCCTTGTTTGTTGTTGGTTGAATGGCCTTATTGTGTAGATTAGTTTGATGTTTTTTGGTTATTTTATAGTTATAACTAGACATCATGGTGGTCTTGTTGTTCCACATAGGATTCCCAGTTATTACCTATTTACGGTTATTGTTTCTTTATAGGTGGCCATAAGGCCTTGTCGGCCATTTGTATTTACGGTCTCGAATGTAACTTGTTGTTTTCTTGATTTGAGGAATGGTTTTAGTTATGCACCAAGGTGCGCAAGCTCAGATTAGACAGATTCGAGACACTAGTAAGGCACCGAGGTGCCGGTCATACCTTCCAAGATGGGGGCGACAAACTTGGTATCGGAAACAAGTCATATCCATGGATCACACAGCCATGCCAAAGAAGTAAAGTCTTTCCTATGGATGTGTGCACAACATACTATAGACAAGAAGAGCTGCGAGCATGTTAAGGATGGACACTACTTCTTTCTCTTCTAGTCGTGATATAGAGTTGTGTTGGCCATAGAGATGGATCCCTAAGCTTCACAGTATTCCGCTTTCTGAGAGAAATTTCCAACGCGACAGACCTAGCTGGAAGGAAGTTAGATGTTGCAGCGAGGAGAAAGACAACGGGGTGCCTCGGTCGAGTCGGCCCGATCTGAGGCGACGAGGGAGACTTTATCTGTTCTCCTGCAGTCTCTCCACCACGTCGAGTAGTCAGGCTTGACAAATGTATTCGACACCGCCTCCGGTAGTTTCTATATCGATGCCATTAGATCGGGAGGTTAGGAGTGTTGTTTCTATGATAGCCTAGATGATGGATGCGCAAGTTAGCCGGTGGTACCCGTGGTTAGAATCATTAGGAGGACACATTCAGTTCGAGGGTCTAAGAGTTCCTTGCGTTGAGTCCCACTTGATTTACGGGGATGGCAGGACGAGGAGACCCTCGGGGACTTTTGGACTATTATGATGGATCTTTTAGGAAGTAATGCATGCTACACTGCCTTGAGAATCAATTGAGTTAGTGGTGCTTCGGCTATGGGATATAATAGTGTTATGGTATGAGAGTTGGGAGGTCACGAGGTAGAGATGTTCCCCTTCGACTTGGTCTAGCTTTTCGGAGGCCTTCTTGGACCATTATTTGCCACGGGGGAATCCATGGGAGCCGAGGGTAGATCGGTTTTGCATGCGGGTAGGGCTCGATGAGTGTTCGGGAGTATTCCATGAGATTTGACTCCTTAGCCCGATATGCACCGGCTTTTGTAGATCTTATGCAAGCCAAGGTGCCGGTATATCATGGGATTGAATCAAGAATATGCGAGAGACTTGTATTACGGCTACTCACGGGGACATGGATATTGCCCGTGTTGAGGCATTTGTTCAAATATTGAGGGAATCGAGACGAGCGATAACGAGAGATAGAAGAATAAATCGGGAGCGGCCTTCGCGGGGTTGGGCAAGTGATATCGGGAAGAATTTCCAAGGTGGACCCGAGGCCACAACCTCCCGGGAAGATCACTTGGAACCCCCGCCTACAGCGGCCGGCGAGAGGGTAGTAGACCGAGCCGTCGGAGCGGTCAAGGCCGGCGAGAGTTCGGGCCAATCCCAGGCTCGCGGTAGTAGAGGGGGTCGGAAAGAGTAGATTTACCATGCCACTTTTCCTTATTTGCGATCATCGTCATCACAGGGAATGTAGGTATGGTTCTTCTGCGTGTTATGCGTGGGCGGAGAGTCACTTGATGAGGGAGGCCCAATCCGGCCGGGGAGTTAGAATTGGCCCAGAGACCGATAGGTTAGATCTTCGATAGGGTCACGTTCCCCGGCACATCTCCCGGTAGGCGTAGGCCCTTGACTCAACCGGCGAAGGCCGAGCGAGATCAGGGCATCTAGACGAGCCAGGTCCGAGATCACACTTATGCTTTACCGGAGACTGACGGGACTGAGTGCGTCAATAGGATATGGTGAAAGGTATGTTGGAAATTTCTTCTCATTTCGTGTATGTTTTAATAGACCCAGGTTCAACTTTTTCTTATGTGATGCTAGTGGCGAAATTCGGTATCACACCGAAATTGCTTCGGCGACCTTTTCGGTGTCTACCCAGTCGATGACTCCTATCCAAGAGGGTCTAGCGGGGTGCAGTAGGGATTCTTGGTCGTGATTTTAGCGAGATTGGTGGAAATAAATGATTGACTTTGATGAAATTATGGGTATGGATTGGCTAGCACCATGTTATGCTTGATGTAGAATGTTGGACCAAAATTTGTCAGATTCCACTTGAGTGAGTACGCGGGAGTGGAAAGAGCGATACCGTAGTGAGTTTATTTCCTATCTTCGGGCTGAAAGTTGATAGCGAAGGGGTGCATTTATCATATTGTCGGGGTTCGGGATGTTCAGCGAGAACCTTCGTCCGATCCATTCTAGTAGTCCATGAATTTCTAGATGTATTCCCGAGGATGAACTACAGTAATTTAGAGCGTCAGATCGATTTTGCGGTTAGTTTATTACTAGGTACTCGGCGCATATCCATCCCCTTCCGTACCCAGAATGTCTGTCGAGCTTAAGAAAATTGAGCAGGTTGAAAGATATGTTAGATAAGGTCTTCATCAAGCCGAGTACTTCATTGGGGTGTATTTCTATACGTGAGAAAGAAGGATGACTCCCTCCGCATGTGTATAGATTACCTTTCCTTGAGATAAAGTGCGCCATCAAGAAAAAATACCCACTTTCAAGAATAGATGACTTGTTTGACCGATTCACGAGGGGAGCAAAGTACTTCACAAAAATTGACTTAAGATCTGGGCATGATCGAGGTTTGGGTTCGAGAGAGGGATATCCCAAAAACGCTTTAGGGACCAAGCCTCCAGCCCTTTGAATTTCTAGTCATGTCCTTCGGGTTGAAGAATGTTCTATAGTCTTCATGGATCACGATGAGCGAAATCTTCAAGCCATATAGATGCTTGTTTGTGATAGTGCTTATTGATGATAGCCACGGTGTATTCCATTGAAGCATAACATGAGATCATCTGCCCGACGGTGCTTGATTCTCGAGATCATTAGTTGCTGCACTTAATATTTTTCTAAATGTGAGTTTTGGCCCGAACCGGTGGCCTTTTGGGTGCATTGTGTTAGAAAAGTTTGGTATTGGTAGATTCCCAGAAGATTGAACGGTAAAGACATGGCTAAGACCTACCACTCTGGCGGTATGCAGGTTTCTAGGGTTAGCCGGATATTACAGAAGGTTTGTAGAGGGGTTTTCTACTCTATCAGCACCCTTGACCAAGTTAATCATAAGCTAAATTTCCAGCGTATTGAAGCGTGTGAATGGAGTTTCGGGAGTTGAAAAACGAGGTTGACATCGCTTACCCGTGTGCTTTGCCAGAATGATCGAGAGGGGTCATGCGGTGTCTTTGTGATGCTTCGGGCATCGGGTTAGGATGTGTTCGATGCAACATGGTAGGTAATTTCTTACACACTTCAAGGCAGTTGAGGAAGCATGAAAAGAACTACCCCACCCATGACTGAAATTGGTGAAGTAATTCATTCCTTGAAAATATGGAGGCACTATCTCTCTATGACGTCCACGTAGATATTTTTGCGTCATAAGAGCCTCAGGTACATTTTTACACGAAAGAGGTGAATGCAACATTGCGTCGTGAGTTAAATTATTGAAGGACCCACGATGTGAACATTATATACCACCTAGGGAAGGCCAACGTTGTAGAAGATGCCCTCAGCCGCAAATCCATGGGAAATTTGGCATATTTGAAGCGACAACGAGGAGCGCTCGAGAAAATTGCATCGGTTAGCTTGAGTTTGGCCGTCCGAATAGTAGATGCAGGAGATAGTGGAAGGTGATCCCGAATACTGCCGATATCATCCTTGGTTGGCAGAAGAGGTGAAAGAACGGCAATATTAGAACCCTAACTGGTTTTGGCTCGAGAGATAAAGTTCGGCCAAAGGGGAAATCGGCTTTAGAAATCTTGGTAAGCGGGGTCTTGAGATAGAGATGCCGCCTACGTGTTCCCGAATGTGTGACGAGGACTTTACCAACGAGATCATGGCGAGGAACACATTATTCTCATTATTCTCTTCACCCGGGTTCAACAAAGATGTATCATGACATAAAAGAGATTCACTGGTGGCGAAAATGAAAAAGGAGGTAGCGAAATTTGTAGCACAATGTCTAATTGCGGCAAGTGAAGGATGAACATCAAAAGCCTTGGCCAGTTGACACGGGGAGATAGCAATGCCTATGTGAAAATGGGAAGCAATCAATATGGATTTTGTAACCAAATTACCCCATATCGAGATGCATATTTGATTCCATTTGGTTGATTGTCGGCAATTGACAAGGAAATCGCTCTTTTACACCATTCGGGGCTACCTTCTCGGCCAAGGACTATGTTGAGCGTATATGGAGAATGGGTTCGATTGCATGGTGTTTCGGTATCAATCATTTCGATAGGGGAGCGTAGTTTACAACTAGTTTGGCGAGTCCTTTCAAAGGGCACGGGGACACATGTTAACACGAGTCTGCCCGACCTTCCATCCTTAAATAGATGGGCAGGTAGAACGTACAATTGACGTTTGAGGATATGTTACGGCGTGCGTGCTAGACTTCGGGGAAATTTGGGATGAGCATTTACCCCTTATTGAATTTGCCTATAATAACAATTATCATTCGGCAATCCCGAGATGGCACCTTATGAGGCCTTATATGGGCGAAAATGCAGGTCCTCGGTTGGTTGGTTTGAGGTTGAATCGGGGGTTATTGGACCGAGACATGTCCGTCACTTAGAAGAGAAAGTGAAACATATGAGAACACTGCGATAGCTGGAAGCGCCCGAGAAATCTTACGGCGATACTGACGTAGAAACACAGGTTGATGTAGTGGCTTGGACATTTCTAAAAGTTTTATCGATGAGATGTGATGAGATTTGGTAAAAAGGAAAGCTTAGCTCGAGATTTATAGGGCTGATGGGATCCTCCAGGAGAATAGGCTAGGTGGCATATGAGTTAGATCTTCCTTCGAGTTGTAATCGGTTCACCCTAGTCTTTCATGTTTGATGTTATAGAAGTGCGTAGGAGATCCATCGAGTTGTTCCGATTGAGGACGTCCGAGATCGAGGAATTAGCTATGAAGAGGTCCCGATGGCGCCATATTAGACCGGCGGAGTTCGTAGGTTGAGAACTAAAGATGTCGCCTGTGTTAAGTGCGTGGAGAAATAATAGTGAGAATATATGAGCCGGGAAGAGGCGGGGACGATATGAGATCAAATATCCTCATTGTTCCAGGAATAGTCCATACTATGCAGTTAAGGTAAATTATTGATTCAGTTGTTGTTTCATGATTTTTGTTACATATATTGCTCAGTTGACTACAACTTGGTTGTGAATTAGTTGTCATAGTATTATGCGAAAAAACTTGTGTTGGACTTTTTGCATTTCAGGGTTTTCTAGAATAGTCCATGTTACGGGGAAAACTCTGCTTAAAAATTTTCCATAATAGTAGCTAAAGTTAGATTCCCGTAAGGCGAGAGGACATTCGAGAACGAATGTTCCTAAGAGGAGGATGTTACACCGTAAGTTCCTAACATTTAATTAAGGCTTATTCATAGGTGAGTCAAGACTTTTAGAGCACTATGCATACGATAAAGGGCACGGAGAAAGGTCGAACGAAGCGCGAATCGGGATCGCGCGAGAGAAGGCCGGAGAACGCGGAGCACGCGAGCGGCGTGTCACGGACCCCTCCACGTGCTTTGTAGGCGCCGTCTTTGCAGTAAAATGGAGCGATAGGGTCGTGCCACGGACCTCGTGTCCACCGCCCAACATTATATATATAAGTTCAGAAGTTTTCATTTGTTATATTTCATATATACATATATAACTTCGTCTAGAAAGGAAAACGTAAAACTTAAGGTAATTTTCTTCGTTTACCTTTTGCCAAACAATGTTCAAATTCAAATTAACTTCATGTATCAAATTATAATCACATGGAGAATTACTAAGGAGTTAGTTTCTTGAAATTTTTCGAAAAATCATAGCTTGCAGCCCAGAGTAAGTTTCGGAATTGCTCCAAACTAATTTCTATACGATCACGAGGCTTCAAGTAAGTATTTCTCCCTTCGAACTCTCTCGAGAAACTAGAATTTTTATCGTGTTTAGTTAAATTGAAATATAGTTAATATTTATAAAAGGTTATCATTTTACTTGAGAATTTAGTACGAAACTAGTCTAATTCTCCCAGAATACGATTGCCGGTTGGAAAGAGCTACTAAATACGGCTTGAAAATCGCTCGTTAATCGGCGGCAATCCCGGTATGTTAAGGCAAATTCGTTTAGCAAGTTAGTTTTAAACATTATAATTCGGTTTGAATTAAAGTAAGAAAGCCGGAAGTATATCTATTGCGATTGGATTTGTTATTAGGCGAGGGCCGGTATCCTATATGTAGTTTGGGATTGACTTTTCCCATATGTGTACCTATAACCAACCCCAAGAATTAATAGGCGTGTCGATGCCCAGGGGTAAGATGATGTCGCTCCCGGAGGCGGTACGTCGTCACGAGGGCCGAAAATGGGGTCCTGGGTCCTCATACGTCCATTCCATGGGTGGACTATTTTATGCCATTCGGTACTTACCACACCCCTACATTAGCTTTGGTGCTCGGGGGTGCGGATATCAAATATCGAGGAGTCCACGGGACTCAAACACAGCTACGGTTAGGGGCGGCAGGGCTCGATTCTGCGAACCCGGGGGCGGCAGGACGGCTATAGTTATTAGATGACTCGGTATTACCTTGTTAAGGGTATATAGATTGAAGTGCACTCATCGGGGGCTTATGGGGGCCGGTGGGTTATTCCATCTTGGTTGTACCTTCGGCAGGGGCCGGGTAAGGTTCTTGTTTGCATTATTAGTTACTAGTAGATTAGGCAGCGGGGAAGTTCATGTATTGATTGGTATTTCTATCCCTTTTTTTAGTTATTTCCATTTTATTTGATTCATTCGATTATTTACGGTTTAGTGCTTTACATATTCGGTACATATGTACTGACGCCCTTTTGAGTGTTGCATTACTTGCATGCAGGTGCGGATAGACGTGGATTAGTACCTTTCTAGTTTCGGCCCAGTTAGCCGGTGTAGTCGGCTCCTTTGCTCCAGGATCTCATAGTTAGAAAGGTTGACTCTCCTTTTGTTTGTACGGTTCATGGGTAGGTCGGGGTCACAATGCCGACCATTATATCACTCTTAGAGGCTTGCGAGATTATTTCGAGATTCTTTGGCGGCTGGCTGATTGTGAGGCGAGGCCGTGTATGCTCTATCTTACGTGTTGGCCGTGTGAGGCCTTACTGTTTGTGTTAGTTAAGCGACGCACCGGCCATAGCCCAGTTTAGTTACGAATTTACTTTATAGTCATAACTTGACATCATGGTGATCTTGTCGGCCCGCATAGAATTTTCGTTATTACATTTTTACGGTTAGTTATTTTTGACGGTGGCTATAAGGCCTTGTCGGCGGGGCTGTGTTTATAAGCCGAGATATAGTCTGTTGCTTTCTTGATTTGAGGGTTGGTATTAGTTATGCACCAAGGTGCACTAGCTCAGTCCAGGCGATTCGAACCCTAGTAGGGCACCGGGTGTCGATCATGCCTCCCCATGGTGGGCGTGCCGATTATAGCTTATTGAGGATATGATCTTAGATAAGGTTGTGGAGAACACAAATTAGGGTGAAAGGTTAGTAGATAGTAGAGTGTTGTCTTGCTTGTCCTTCCAAATTGAAAGTCGTAGTATTTTTCCAATAGTGTCTTGTCTTATTTTGTCATGATTTTATCACTTTTGTTATTTCTTTTTTTAATATGCTTTGATATATTTTTATTGAGATAACGGACTATGGTACTATTATTATAGGTAATTTTTGATGCATGCAATAATTTATGGTTGATTATGAAGTCATCCTCGCCAAATATACATCTCAGCCAAATTGCTATCTTGGATGACATAAATTATTAACAAAAAAACGAACAAGAAATTTTGATGATAGTAAAAGAAGTAATCTCTATTTGAAAACCACACGTTCCACAGAGATCTAATCAAATTTTCTCAATCGCCTTTTTCATTATTTTCTTTTCTATTTTGTTATGCTTCCTTTCTATTATAATTTACTTCCTTTTTTTCTTTTAAAACTTAAAGAAGGGATGACATTAAAAATGTCAATCTTATGGATATATAATTATCAATAATTCATATTGAGAAAAGAAAATACTAAGAAGAAAACTTAAGATGATGAATTTGTATCACCAATTTATATATATTTTATTTTATTATTATTTTTCTACTTTACATTTTTTCCCTTTTAATTAACTTAGAATATTTGGCATTACTTTTGTGCATATTAAGAGAATCATGATAAGAAAATGATAGAACAATCAATACATATTTGATTAATAAAAATTAATATTCTTCAATAAAACTTATGATATTGATATTTAATTATATATTAATTTTATTTCAATAACCACGCGCTAAAGCTTGTAGATAAGTACACTAGTTAATCAAATATATTTAAATTGCTATTGGTGATCATGATGAGATTTCTAGATTTTGCAGCGACTTAGGTTCACAATCTATGTACATATTAAAGGAAGGTTTTAAGGAAATGATGTGTCACCTCTCTATGCTCAAGAAAAATATTTATCTTTTTTCTTATTTTTGACATTTATTTTTTCAAACACTTTATTTTGTAAAATCATTTTTAACAAAACACCTCTTCAATTACATAAATTCTACTATTAATTAATATTAATAATAATCATAACTCTCAAACTTTTCATATTCATAACCACCATTTATTTAAGATACAAGTTTATCATACTTTAGAATTATACTAATAAAAATTTATTTTGATCTATATATGTTGGTTATCCTCTTTTTTGAGGTGCTAAGTTTTTGTTGTATTATTTTCTTTATGATTAATGAAATTTTCTTCTTATTCTTCATCTTTTGTTTCTTTGGTTGGTCAATATTTTGACTTATTTGATTTGATTTTGCAGATTATTGGAGAGATATCTATAATGAAAATTGGTAGACATCCTTACATAGTTTGATTTTATGAGGTAAAATGATTCGATATGTCTAATATGATTACAACTCTTTCTGTCCCAATCATATATTTAATATTATTTGTTTTGATTCTTGATGATGATATATATATATATATATATATATATATATATATATATATATATATATATATATATATATATATATATGAATCAAGAATTTCTTCTTTTTTTTAGCAAATGAATTAGGAATGCCTTAAAAAATTAATTTAAATTTTTCTATTTGTTTTTCTTTGTAGTTTTCGAAGGGGTGACTATATTATGTTGATAATACGTTTCTTATTTCCTCTTTAACTCATAATTAAGCATTCTTTAAAGTTTTTATTTGGTTGATTGACTTTCTTTTTCTTTTTATTGGTAAATTTAACTTATTGTATTTTCGGGTTAAGATATTTTTAAAAACTAAAAAAATAAAAAAAAACACTATAAATTAAAATTTTCAAAAATTAAAAATATTAAAAAAATCAAAAAAGATAAAAAAATTAAAAAAATTAAAAAAATTAAAAAAATTAAATTTGTTATTTTTTTTATTTTTTTTATTTTTTTTATTTTTTTTATTTTTTTTATTTTTTTTATTTTTTTTATTTTTTTTATTTTTTTTATGTTTTTTCTTTTTTTTCCTCAGATTTTCAGAGATCATTACCATGTACGGTAGGTATGAACATCTTCACACTTACTACTTGAAAAATGCAAAATTTTAGGTTAGGATAAAAGTAATTTAGTAAAGTTATTTATCTCTCTATCTATATTTTCTTTATCAAGAGAGAAATTTTTGTTCTTCTTTGAACCTTGATTCATCATTTGCTTTCAAGGAATAAATTTTAGCTCTTATCTTGCATTATTAATTATTATTTTAGTTAAAAATAAGATAAAAGTGTTAACAAAAAAGAAAAGTAATTTGAAACACATCTATAGTGGATATTAAGAAATGAGTAATGATATGTGGAATTAGTTGAAATAGAAACTAATTTTTAGGATATTTCATATGATTAGTAAGAGGTGAAGGATAATTGATTTAATAATTCAAGAAAGGATGATAACTTTTAAAAAGGCACATATATGAAAAAAAGTAGGGTAATAAATAGTTATAAACTTATGGTATGAATATATAAATTATATCTTAAAGAAAATTATATACGCTAGATTTAAGATAATAGATGGTTATAAGTAAATCCTTTAATAATAGAAAGAATATAATATTTGGTTGAAAGAGCAATTAAATTTATAACTATATATAATTGGTGCTACTTAAACTTCACAAATATTTCATGATTATTTATTGAATGGACAAGGAGGATGGCCAATTTTAATTTTACGAACTCTCTAAATTTATAATGCTATATATGTTATAACTTTATTTATTATTTATAGAGATGATACACATTAAATAATATACATAAAAATATATACATAAAAAATAGGGTATATATGAAAAAAAAATATACAAAATTATAAGATAAATCATTGATAAGTGTTCATCAAGTTTCTTTTTAAAAACATATTAGTTGATATACTTTATCATCACATGCTTTTTATAAATGTGGGAAGTAAAGAAGATAACTAATTATAAATAAAATTATTTATAATTTTATTACTTGGTGTTTAGTATGTCATGTAAATTATGAAAAATATGAAAAAAAAGTTTATTAAGAATTTAATTTTTTTTTAAAAATAATAGAAGGAGAAAGGTAAACCAATTTGATTATTCTAAAGAAGGCAAATAATAATTGCGATTATTTTGAACATATTAAAGAAAAAATGAAAATAAAGAAAAAACAGGTGAAGGATAGAATTACATAAAAAAATTATTTACGTGAAAAAATAGAAGAAAAAAAGAGTAGATAACCAAGAAAATTAACCAAAATAAAAATTCAAATATGCCAAGAAGGTAACGAGGATACAAGCAAATAACAATCTTTTAATTTTATTTTTTATTTATCTTGATTAAATTTATAAAATTATTAAATATTTTTTTAAAATTTTTTATTAAAAAATTTGAATATTAAGATGCGCCCGAGATTAAAATTTTTGCACATTTGCCACATCGGTGATATATGATTCTTGTAATATAGTTTGACATAAGAGTCAAAATTAAGGAGGGTCATTTATGCGATATTGAATTTTATTTCTTATTTTTTATCAACCATGAAAATATAATTAAAACAATAATAGTATTGCAATTGAAGAAAGAAAGATAAATTGATCAATAAGTAAAAATTAATAATAATTATTATATAATTATATTTTAAGTTTACTTGATATTTTAAGTTTACTTGATCAACCGCGCGAAGCGCGGATAAATTCACTAGTATTAGTATAAGAATTAGTTGCTCATGTTGAAAGGAAAAAAATCAAAAGATTGAATTAGTCATAAAATTCTTACAATAAACTCGAGAATTTGTTAAGTCAAGAACACCCAAATTAATCTCCCAAAAATTATAAGAAAACTTGTCTAAGAACTTCTACAAATTGTTTCTAGAGTATATCGTGTCATTCTCCTTTTCAAAAAGACCTGCAAAAATTATTTATGCTAATTTAGGAACTCAAATTCTAATTCTACTTAGAATTGCCCTGGAGTCACTTAGAGACTGTACAATCAAAATACTCCATAGAATTGAACATAAATTGTCTTCTCTTCAGCCTTGCTCTTTGGCCGTAAGCGGTATGTGAACTATAAAATCAACATACGATCTGCAAAATTCTTTTGCAGATTTTTTCTAGCTTCAACACATCTTACCATATTTTATTCTGCGGTTCTTATATTTAATTTGCAGTTTGTATCTGCCTTACGTCTATTGAATTCCAACTTATAGCATCTTTAGTTCTGACTTACAGTACCTATTTACGATATGTAATTCTACAGTTCATAACTGATAGCGTATATTTTTCATACTTGAAAAATTTTGCCATATTGGTTTTCAGCCTTCCGAAGTTCTTCTACAGTTGAATAGACGGACAGCAGAATTTATCTGCGATTCATATATTGCACATTTTTAGTAGATTTGCCTGATTTTTGCAACTTTCTTCAAATGCATCCGAATTTATGAAGCTCAATAAAATAGCATTAGAAATAACTTATTAAAACATTTAAAGATATTCAAATACATAGGAAAAAGGTACAAATATGTTGTAAAATCCTGACAGATCAAGTCCTTAGGACTTATCCACTAGGTCTTCAGTGGTAAGTGTCTTTCCCAAAGACGCAAGTTCATTCACAATAGATGTAAATACGGTGATCATTTCTTGAATTATTTCTCCTATCATTATTTTAAATATTTCATAGTCAATAGAAAGTATAATGACTCTTAACCTTCTTACTTGACGATTTCCTTCATAAGCATTCACGAAGGCATCCCAAATTTGCTTAGCAATTGTGCATCCAAAAATTCTGTGGTACCCATTTGGTCCTAAAACACAACTAAGAATGTTTTTCGCCTTAACATTTTCTTTGAGTGCAATGAGATCCTCAGTAGTGAATTTAGCCCTTTCATGAGTGAATTCATCCATTTGTTTCCTTATATTATTTTCTTCAGCATTTTCTTCATGGGTATTTTTGGTCTATCGGTGATCTTATCCAATAATTCATAATCTTTAGCTTGAAGAAGTCCTCCATGCGAGCTTTCCACCAAGTAAAGTTTTTTCTATTTAACAATGGAAGCCTGGTGGTGGATTGACCTTCACTTGTCTAATTGGTGGTGCAACATTCATCTTGATCTTTTGTTAAGGTGTTGGCCTCTCAAAGATAACCTACTCTAATACCAATTGATATATTTTGCATGACCTAATAATACAAAAGGGGTCTAAATCAGGTCATATCATATTTTCACCTATATGATGGAAGATTTCTTTATCTATTTTTTATGAGTAATTTACAAAATAAAAAAAAAGTAGAATAGTAACAACACAATATTTTTACGTGGAAAGCATTTGATTCACAAGGGTGAAAAACCCTGACCTATACCTTTGTAGGATTTTCCTAAACTTTACTAAATCTATGATCTTCAACAAAATTCAGATTATAAACTCTTGCAACTTAAGAGACTACACCTAATCTCTTGCCCCTTCAATCACTAAACTGTAGTTAGATTCAGATTACAAAACAATTGCAATCTTGGAACTAACTCTAATCCCTCTTACAATGATCAAGAAGAAAGTTGTAACGCCTCTATGTTACCCCTAAATTGAAGCAAATTCTTTCTCAAAAGATACCTAAATAATGCTTCTAAGAAAGCTAGAAAGAGGTACAACTTAATAAAAATCCTAATATAAAAAGTTGAAATTGAAGACATTGTGAAACATATTCATAAAATATGTTCTTCAATCTAGTTCTTTTTATCAGTCTTCGCACTTGAATGGTTAGACAGAAACTTAAGAATAATCTTTGTTTTATACTTTGATTTTTGCTATTTCTCTCAGTATAGGCGTGTGAGTCTCTTCAGTAAAAGGTTTGCATATTTAGAATAACAAGCGAAAGCAAGTTGGTTAAACACAAACAGTTTTAGGATAAGGACTTCTTGATGTGAAATGTTTGAGATGGAGGCAAACTCCTTGCTTCGCACAACTAAACTTATGCATCAATTAGGAGTTCTATTTTGTGTAAAGATTATCCAAGATTTTCCCCAAAGACTCCTATATTTGTCTGATCTTTTATTGTTCTCTGAGATTCGTTTTATTAAAAGAGTTTTACTAACAGTCAAATTTTTGAATGTAACACAAAACTACTGTAACTGGTTTATTTAATTTAGCATCTATTTTATATTATTTATTTAATTCAACTCAACTCCTCTTTGATCTAATCATTTTGTCGATCATTAAAATATATTAATTTCAACATCCATGTAATCACCACCTACTATAACATATTTTGCAATCAGCATAATAAAACTAGATTGGTCTATGACTATGATTTATGATTGGCCGATGACCGTAACAACTTCATAACAACAAAGAGCGGGGATAGAGCTCTTAGCAATTACCAGTTGAGTTATTGAAATTGAACAATGACTCCCCAAGAGAATGTATACTCTCAAAATGATCTCTAATATCACCAATAATGCTGAAATTTGCGTAAAAAATGGTGAGCTTTTATTGGAATGAGGAAATTAATTGGATCTCCTTGCAAGAATTTTTTAGAGTTAGGAAGAACAATGATTGAACGGGAGAACTTTTAGTTATTAGGGAGTGCTTTTTCGATGAAAATCCTGAAGTTTTCATCGAAAAAGGGCTCTGAAAGGGGAGAAAAAGGTATCTTTTAAAGGAAAGAAAATTAAGTTTTATATTTAATTTGGATTTTTAAAAATCTTTGAGAATGGAGACTATTTTATATTTTTCAAGATTTTAAGAATAAGACATGTTTTATATTTTCTAAGACTTTGAGATTAGAATTGAAGATTTTAAACATCTTTTACTGATGTCATAATAGGGGGGGTTTCACCAATTCTCAAAGACTCATAGTATATTTTCCAAATTGAAGACACAAAGAGATTTTTCGCCAGAGGGACCCAAGTGTCGAACCCGTAACTTGGAGGCTATTTAATATATTACAATGCCTTTAATAAAGAAAGACAAAGAAAGTAACAAAAAATCAGTTGGCGCAGTAGCTATTGGTTGAATGGACAAAAACAACCGAATCATTTAGCTATCTTTTTAGTGCTCTGTTACTGCTCCACAGTAGTATATTAGGCCAGAATTTATTTGAATGGACAGTCTTGCTATGCAGCTGCCTTGCAACAATGCCACAACTTTTTGTCAATTCTTTAGGATATACACCCTAAGCATTGTGATGAACAAAGACAAAAAGAGCACTTATTTTAAAATCAAGAAATCCCACAAGTCAACTTTACCTTTTGCTTTTGTACGCCTTTTGTTTATTTAATTTTAGAATAGAAATGAGGGTTTGTACACTGTTTTTGGAATTTAGTTATATATGTACAACTTTTTCATTTCTCTGTAGGAGTTTTTGGAGCCATGCCCTAGGAAAGTTTACTTTGTCTCGAGTAAATATAGTGCTTGTCCTTTCTCATTTTGAGTCCCCACCTAAATATTACTATATATGATTCACATTAATTAGCAACTTATTTATTTCAATATGGGACATGGTAACTTTTTTCCCGAAAGCTCTCAACCCTTTTACCATATCTTAGATTCTAACTTTCTTGGTGTTAAGAAATGAGATCACAATTGTGTCTCTTGAGTATCATTTGATCCAATGATGAGATTTAGTTACAGATGTAATTTGCGTAACCCTGGTTTGGTGTTGAGAAATGAGATTACCATTGTGTTTCTTATTTTTCTTAGTTAGGAACCTTGGGTTTGTAACATTTTTGGCCCTATATATATAAATTTAAAATAATACAAATATGATTTTTAATTTTGTAGCGACTATATGTATGTATAATTTAAACTTTTTTCTCGTATACATGTGGTTATTTCCATGAAGAGACCTTTTTCCTAGCTTGATTAGAAAGTTAACGAAGAAATAAGATCTCTTGTTTTTTTACAATTCGAATAGAAGAAAATGATCCTTTTAAAAATCTTTTATGTATAAAAATGATGATCTCTTATATAAAAATAATGATCTCTTATGTAAAAAGAATGATCTCTTAAAACTATATTTTTTTTAATAAAGAGTTAGAAAATCATTTCTCCCAAAATTAACAGTTACCTTCATTACGATGCATAAAAAATAAGATATAATTATCTTAAGATAATAATGTTACATGTCTGGTGGCTTATTAAATTGGTGATGCAGATTATATCGTATCAAATAATTACCAAGTTGATGAAAGTGTTTCCGGTTACTTCATTTTCCATACCCCTCTCTGCCTTACCCACACAATCAAAATAAATTTACAAATACAAGATGCTTAAAGAAGCCTTCTTTTACTTGAAGGATTTACTTAATTGGAATGTAGATTTTAGAGTTAATCGAGCTCAGACTTCTTACCTTCATTATTATTCTCTTTATTTAAAAAAAATGATCAAGAGAAAATGTAGAAGAGAAATCATTCATCAAATCTTTGTTATTGGACCAATTTCTTAGCCTTTATTAGTGTTATGGGCTTCACATGTTTTTTGGGAAACAGCAACATCATGAAGCTAAGCTCATAAAATGCGTTAATTTGCTTCAACTGTTATATGGGTGGAATATTGCAATGATGACACTTATTATAGCTTTTAGCCTCCGTTATAATTTGAGAATGACCCCCATAACTCATGCTATTATTACTCTATATCACTTAAAACTAATTAAAAAGGCTTTTTTTTTTTAAAATGATGAAGCAAGTCTACATTTGGTGGATGAAAATGACTTACTGCAGTTGCTAAACTAAAGCATACCAACTTAATTACTTGGATTTGAGATTATTAAACTCATTTGAGCCTCTCTTTTACTTCTCACAATTGTTAAGTTCAATTGAGAGAAATCTAAGTCCAGGATTGAGTCATCGGATTTGACAAGAATAGATCACGTATGATGCTTTAAACCAATTATTTTTTTGACACTTGCCTTCTTTAATTTGTTTTGCGTAGCTAATGGCACAGAGTTAATAACCGATAACATATCATTCTGACATCTTTTCTCTGAGAAAAGAGGTTTACAATAAGTAGGTCTTCAACCTTAACATAATATTTGTTCCGTCAGACTTTTATTCATTTACTGAAAATTCTCTATTGCTGTTTCTCGTAGGTTGTTGATAGAGAGAACGTGTAGAGTTACCTGTAAAGTCCAATTCTATAATTTCATAGAGTTATTCGATTTGAATACTACATGAAAAATATATAAGTCAAATGATGGAATAGAAAAACTTTATTTATCGTGCTCCGAATAGCTCAAGCATTTGTCTGCTAATCTTATATCTTTAGTCTGAATTTATTGTTGGAGTTAAGTATTAGGTGTGAATTGAAAAATTAAAGACAATTAATTTGGAGGGAAGACAAAGTTGAAAAGTTTCTTTAAGTTCCTTTACAAAGGAACTTTGTCTCACATTGGTAGGAAAAAGAGAAATGTTTATGCTTATATTGAGAAGCATATCTTCTAGCTGTGAGAAGAAAGTCTCCCCTCACGCCGTCGTCATCGCTTGGCTTTCATGCAAAAATTTCTGGAAGGATTCTTCTTGGACTTGCGTTGCACCTGTGTGCCATAAATCCGCAACGCAGGTGCAACGCAAGTCAAGTCGAAATATTTCCTTTCCCAACAGTAGTCATTTCGAACAGATACCAACTGAATAGGTGTTCTCACACAATTTCACTTCAGTTCGTTGAAAATAAATAAAGGCCTTTTACCTTCATTTCTGATAGAGAATTTTCGAACATTTTGCATATTTTTGAACAAACAAAATCTAGTCTGTTGTGTGATTTATTACAGTTCTTAGAGTTCAACGAAGTTTTTGGTGTTTGAGGTACTGCTACACCATTAACAGGTATATCCTTTTTATCTTGGGAGGAAGTAGTTTAAAACCTCGAGTACAGTGAGGGGATTAAATTCATTAAGGACACACATTGAATTTTGTGATCGCGGATATTAATTATTATTTTCTATTTTACTGATTGAACATAAGAGAACAACAAACTTAAGGAATTTAATTGTTTAAAATTTTCTATGTTCATCTATTTTCTAGTTTTGGAGACTAAAACCTTTCTGATTTTTTACTCCACTGCTGGAGATTAAAATCTTCAAACTTTTTACTTCGGTTGATAATTCGGTTTGAAGATATAAAACTTCACTAATTATTCAGTTTATTTTTATCTAAGTTTTTCAATTTGAAGAAATAAAATCTTCATCAATTGCTAACTTTTGCTATTATTGATTAATAGATATGAAGGAAAAAACTGACCCCATGCTTGCCTCTAAGCAATGTAGTCTCCTTCACCCGGTTGTGCCAGCACCGTCCCTGGAAAAAAAGCCCGAAAAATTTGCTGGCATCGACTTCAAACGCTAGCAGCAGAAGAAGTTCTTCTACCTCACCATGTTGAGTCTACAGAAGTTCATTAAGGAGGATATTTCGGCTCTGGCAGAATTAACTCCCGAAAATGAACGGTTCTTCGTGATTGAGGCTTGAAAGTACTTAAATTTTTTGTGCAAGAATTATGTCCTAAGAGGACTGGAGGATGGTCTACATTACATATACAGTAATGTGCAGACTTCTAAAGAACTCTGGGATGCGCTAGAGAATAAGTACAAAACGGAGGATGCCGGATTAAAGAAATTTGTTGCAACTAAATTTCTGGACTACAAGATGATAGACAACAAGCCTGTTATCACACAAATCCAAGAGTTGTAAGTGATAATTCACGATCTTCTCGCTGAAGGTATGATATGAATTAATACTTTTATAAAAAATATTAACTATGGTGCCAATTATGAGATTTTCATTGAAGGTTTAGTCATCAATAAAGCTTTTCAAGTTGCAACCATGATTGAAAAGTTACCTTCTTTATGGAGGGACTTTAAGAATTATTTGAAGCACATGTAAAAGGAGATGAAGCTTGAAGATCTAATTGTTCGATTGAGAATCGAAGAAGATAATAAAGCTGTTGAAAGGAAGGTATGGGGAAACTCAACAATTATTGGCGCAAATATTGTTGAGACTGCTCCAACTAATCCAAAAAAGAGGAAAAAGCCTTCAGGACCAAAGAATTATCCTAGCAAGAAGAAATTCAAAGAAAATTGCCACAACTGTGGAAATATTGGACATAAGGCTACTGAATGTCATGCTCCAAAGAAAGAGAAGAAAAATGATCAAGCTAACATGGTTGAAGGAACCATGGAGATTGATAAGTTGTATGTTATGGTGTGTGAATGCAACATAGTGTGAAGCCCCATTAAGTGGTGGATTGACTTTCGAGTCACTGGACATGTCTATGCTATCAGAGAAGCATTTGCTTCATATGCCCCTGGGACCCGATGAGACCATCTTTATTAAGAACTCTACGACAGCCATGGTTGAAAGCTATGAAAAATATTTCTAAAAATGACATCTGGCAAGGTGGTGCCTCTGAATAGTGCATGTCAGTTTTAGAAATGAGGAATAACTTAGTTTCTGCTAGACTTCTCGTTAAGAACGGGTTTAAGTGCATTCTTGTTTTAAACAAAGTTGTAATAAGTAAGAATAATGTGTATGTAGGAAAAAGTTACCTAGCTGAGGGCCTTTTCAAACTAAATGTAATTGTTGTTAAGAGCAATAAAATTTTAACCTCTTCTTATTTTCTTGAGTCAAATAATTTATGGCATTCACATTTGGGACATGTTAATTATAAAATCTTACGTAAAATGATCAATTTGGAATTATTGCCAAAGTTTGACTACAATCAATCAAAATGTCAAATTTGTGTTGAATCTAAGTATGTTAAACATCCTTATAAGTCAATTGAAAGGAATTCAAGTCCCTTAGACTTAATTCACACATATATTTTTGATATGAAGTCAATACTATCTTGTGTTGGAAAGAAGTATTTCATAACTTTTATTGACGATAGTACGTGGCATTGCTATGTTTACTTACTCAAAAGTAAAGACGAAGTAATTGAAGCATTCAAGTAATAAAAAGAGAAGTTGAAACACAATTAATAAAAAGATCAAAATGATAAGGAGTGATTGGGGCAACAAATATGAATCTCCTTTTGAAGAAATATGTTTAGAATATGGTATTATTCATCAAACAACTGTCCTTCACTCGCCACAATCTAACAGGATTGCGGTAAATAAAAATAGGACACTAAATGAGATGATGAATGCCTTGTTGATAAGTTCTGGTTTACCCCTGAACTTGTGGGGGGGAAACTATCCTTATGGCTAGCAGAATACTCAATCGAGTGGCCCATAGAAAACACAATTCATTCCATACGAAAAATATAAAGGAAGAAAGCCTAATCTTGAATACTTGAAAGTGTGGGAGTGTTTGGTTAAGGTACAAATTCCTAAATCCAAAAGAGTTAAGATATGACCTAAAATCGTTGATTGTGTTTTTATAGGATATGCTACAAATAGTAAAGCATATCGATTTCTGGTTCATAAATTAGAAAATTCTAACATTCATGTTAATATGGTAATAGAATCAGACAATGCTGAATTTTATATATATNTCGGTATAAAAAATGTGAGATGTCTAGCGAAGGATCTAAACGACCTCAGGAAAAGACACAGAAAAATATTCCTAATGAGGAGAATCCAAAACGTAGCAAACATCAAAGGACTTCTACTTCCTTTGGACCAGATTTTCTAACATTTTTGTTAAAAAATGAGCCTCAGAATTTTCAAGAAGCTATGACTTCTTCGGAAGCTCAATATTGAAAAGAGATAGTCAATAGTAAAATTGAATCCACAATGAATAACCATACATGGGAATTGGTTGCCCTTTCTCTAGGAAACAAACATTTAGGTTGCAAATGGATTTTCAAAAGAAAAGTTAAAGATGATGACACTATTGGTAAATACAAAGCAAGAGTAAATACAAAGCAAGACTTGTAGTCAAAGGGTTTAGAGAAAAAGAAGGTATTGATTACTTTGATACATACTCACCGGTAACCAGAATTACATCCATTTGGGTGTTAATAATATTAGCCGCCGTATATGGTCTTGAAATCCATCAAAATGGATGTGAACACAACCTTCTTAAATGGAGAATTGGAGGAAAAAATTTACATGGAATAACCTGAAGGGTTTGTAGTTCCTGAAAATAAAAAAAAGGTGCGCCGACTTGTAAAATATTTATACGGACTAAAACAAGCGCCCAAACAATGGCATGCAAAATCTGACTAGACTATGTTGTCAAATGGTTTAAAGATTAATGAGTGTAACAATGTGTTTACATTAAGAACACTCAACATCAAGTCGTCATTCTTTGCCTATATATGGATGATATGTTGATAATGAGTAACGACATTGCTAACATAAATGCTACCAAGCATATGCTTGCTAGTAAATTTGATATGAAAGATTTAGGAGTTGCTGATTTAATATTGGGTATTAAGATCCATAAAACTTCTCAAGGTCTAGAATTATCTTAGTCTCAGTTAATACCCCGAAACTCTCCTAGACCAAAGTAGAACTCAACAGATTTAAACAAAAGAATTTTGCCTCAGAACGACCGAGACAACGAGTCATTGTCAGATGTAATGACCCGTTGCCTGGGTCGTGGTCATCCCTGCCAGTTGTCTTCGAGAACCAACGAGGCATTGAATGACCTGTGGTAAGGTGTAACTGGTCGACCTGTCATCCGTGGTATTTCCAGCTCAGAACCCTACACCAATATTTCCCAGAAACAATGAGTCATCCAATGAATCATTGTTGGCTATGACGACTAGTTGATTGAATTTCCAGTAAGGGTTGGAATTTCCCTCAGAAGCCACGAGTGGAACCCACGACTCATTGTCACCTTTAACGAACTGTGGTTTCCATCTGTTGTAAGAATATGAAAATCCTCCAGGCCAAGGCAGTGGTGACGATGAGCAGTTACCACGACTCGTGGGTTCTACCAATGAGTCGTGGTGTTGTCCGTTAAAGGGGGTCGAGTGCTTTTGCTCGAATTCCTGCCAGTGGCCACGAGAGGTACCAACAACCCATTGGTTCATCCGACGAGTCATGGTCCTCCCCCATTGCCAATTTCTATTAAGCCCAAAATTCAGGCCTAGAACCAACGACCGGTCCCAACGAGTCGTAGTATCAACCAATGACTCGTTGTGTAACCCGTTGGTCCCTGACGGGGTAGTTTTTCATATTTTCTCCCAGGATTATTTTAGTAACTTCCCAGCTTTTTATCTCTAAACCATGTCGTTTTGAGCATATTTTAGAGAGAATTAAAGGGGTAGAATGACGTTCCCTCTTTATTCCTCGCATTCTCTCAAAGTCAGAAACATAGAGATTCAATCAGGAAGCACAGAGCAGGGCAAGAGTTTCGACTTTTCTTCTCAGATTTTCTCAGGAGTTTTATTCGGGATTTATAAATCATGTATGTGAGAATTTAGCAAGGGAGTTGTCCTTCCCTTATTCCCCAAGATCCACCTAAATTTTCTTATCAGTTCTAAGCCTTGAGACTTTCGAATTAGAAGAATTTTTCGATCATGCTCTGATTAAATCATGTGAAATGCTGTTCATATTCTTTGTTACTATATTTCCATTATCTAGTAATCATGTTGATACTTGTTTTCCTGAAAAGTGACTTTAGCCCTAATTCGATAAGTGTTGTAACTAGGGTCCTGCAAAATTGTATAGACATAATGTTGCTTGTCTCTATCAGTGTTAGAAATTCCATGTTATTAATATTAGTTAAATGCTAAGTCAGTGTCATGCTAGTTCAATTTTAGTTATGATGTAAATATCTTCAGCATCTTTAGTAATGTCAGCTGACCAGTTTGACTATAGTCAGTTCTTGAGGTGTCAGTAGTGCCTCCCAGTTATCAGTTATCAGTATCAGTTATCAGTTTATTTATTATATGGTTATGATGCTTTCAAATAAGCAACTCTGACAAGTCTTAGAACACCAATTATAGTATTCGGTCCGATAAGACTCTTAGGGTACTTCTATATAAGTATCCTTAACTTAGTCTTAGACTCCATCTTTGAGCTATCAGCTTAATAGAAAAATTTAGGATTATCCAGTGGGAGTAGTACTTGAAACCGAGCGAACTAGGGTTTCAACGTGCCCTAGTTCTCAGAACTATGTTGCCACCATTGGTTACTTGGCCCATCTGGCCCCAGATTTGTGATCACCCAGTTCATGCCTTTGTACCCTGGAAAGTTATATTGGGTCCTATCAATGGGGCGTATACATCAAACTACACGTCTAGCTCACGTGGTTATATGTTGATTATAGAATCTCCCACTAGTCAGTACAATCTCAATTCAGTTCAGTTCAGTTTAGCTCAGTTCAGTATCCCAGATCCAAGACATGTCTATGGCCATCAACCAAGGTCATTATTAACCACACAGTTATAGTTCAGTATTATCAATTTACAGATTTTAGTTGGTCATTTCATGTTATTTCAACATAGTTACTTATTCTTTTATGCTTATTATATCTCACTTACTTAGTACATTCAAAGTACTGACACATACCTTCCATGCTGTATTGTATCATGATACAAATGCAGGTTCTCAGTCCCAACATCGTCAGTAGTTCCCTCAGATGACACCAACAACATTTGGTGAGTTCTCATCTTTTGAGGATGATTTTTACTTTTAGTTAGTTCCTTACTGTCAGATTTTAGAGTTAGCTGGGGGCTTGTCCTTGCAACTCATCATTTAGTATATGGCTTTCAAACATAAACATAGATATTTAGTATTATTTTTCAGATGTATTGACTCTTTTCAAATTAATTTTTCTTAACTAATTTTATTTATTTAAAGCTTTCACTTATGTTTACTCAGTTGCCAGTGTAATGATAGACCATGGGTTAGCTTGGGGTCACTTGTGGCACCAAGTACCTTCTCTCATTCAGGGTATAGACTCGGGGTCATGACAAACTTGGTATCAGAGCACTAGGTTTAGAGTATCCTAGGATGTCTGAAAGCCATATCAAGTAGAGTCCTTTTCATGGGTGAAGCATGCCACACTTATAACGGGGAGGCTACAAGACATTATTAGGAAAACTTCCTTTTGTTCATGCTCCTTATCATGCGATAAAGTTCAATCCCAGAAACGTTCTCCTAACTCATGCTCTATTTTGTTTTAGTGAAAATATTCCTTCTAGATGAGGAAATGGAAGGAGGACAGGAAACGCTAACCGAACTGCTCCACCCGCTCTAGCCTCCCCTCAGGACGATCAAGTATCCTCAGCAGAATTCAGAGTGGCAATCCATCTGCTGGCTCAGACATTGACTAACCAAGTGAACCAGTAGGTTGTTCCGGTGAATACAATGGGTCTGTAGCAGCTGCTAGGGTTCAAGACTTTACCTCACTGAACCCTCTAGCTTTTCATAGATCCAAGGTGAGAGAGGACCCATAGGAGTTTGTAGATGAAGTGCGGAAGATCACCCAGATTATGGGTGTTAGTTCCGCGGAGAGTGATGGTATGGCCGCCTACCAGTTGAAAGGTGTGACTTAGATTTGGTACGATCAATGGAAGAGAGGGAGACCAGCAGGAGCAGAACTGGTAGAGTGGTAAGAGTTTACCAGAACATTTATAGACAAATTCTTTCCTTGGGAGTTGAGAAAGGCTAAGGTCGCAGAGTTCATGAACTTAAAGTAGGGTAACAGGACCGTGGAGGAATATGCATTGGAGTTCACTCGGTTGTCGAGGTATGATCTAGAGATGGTAGATGAGCCAAGGGCTCGCATGCTTAAGTTCATCAATGGGGTATCAAACCTGGTACTTAAGGAGTGTAGGACCGCGATGCTCATAAAGGATATTGACCTTTCTAGCCTCATCGTTCATGCCTAGCAGATTGAGGCAAAAAAGTTGAAAGATATGGAGCGGGAGAACAAGCGGGCTAGATGTGTCAATCTGATTATCGCCACCAGAGGTCCAGTAGAAGTAGCCGCCCACAGCAGAAGCAAAAGAGAACTCCAACACCTACCTCAGCTAGTGCCCCTACTTTCTGGTCCCATAAGGATCGAAAGGGTGGAACATCTGGCTCTTAGTACCCAGAGTCACAACACCAGCAACCGCTACCTAGCTTGTACTAAGTGTGGCAAGAACCATCTAGGTGAATGCCTTCTAGGCAAAGAGGGTTGCTTTGGATGTGGACAACTAGGTCACAGGCTAAAGGTATGTCCGTCAGCTGGACAAGGGAAATCGCAGTCTACCACTTCAGCAGCTCCAGCAGGTCGTCCAACTCAGCAGGGTGACACTTCAGGTATGGATGGAGGTTAGTGCCAAAACCACTTTTATGCTTTGTCCTCTCCTCAAAATCTGGAGAGCTCACCTGACGTGGTCACGGGTATGTTACGTCTCTTCTATCTAGATGTGTATGCCCTGCTAGATCCAGGAGCCACACTATCATTCATGACTCTCTATGTAATTATTCAGTTTGAAACCAGTCCAAAATTCCTCTTAGAATCATTCTCAGTCTCTACCCTAGTCGGTGAGTCAGTTAGAGCCAATCGGGTGTATAGAAACTACCCAGTCTCAGTATTGAGTAAAGTCATTCCAGCTGATCTAGTGGAATTAGACATGGTCGATTTCGACCTCATTCTTGGAATGGATTGGCTACACTCTGGTTATGCCTCAGTTGGCTGCAGAACTAGAGTTAGATTTTAGTTTCTAAATGATCCAGTTTTAGAATGGATGGCTAGTAGTTCAATGTCTAAGGGTCGGTTCATTTCCTACCTTAAGGCAAGGAAGCTCATTTCTAAAAAGTGCTCTATCACCTAGTTCGGTTCAAAGGTTCTAGCTCCGAGACCCTAACTATCCAGTCAGTTCTAGTTGTCAGTGAGTTCCTTGATGTCTTTCCCAAAGATCTTCTCTGAGTCCCTCCCGAGCGAGAAATAGACTTCGACGTAGACCTTCTTCCATACACTCAGCCTATCTCCATTCCTCCTTATAGAATGGCTCCAGCTGAGCTTAAGGAGTTGAAGGAACAACTGAAGGACCTTCTTTATAAGGGTTTTATTAGACCCAACATCTCTCCATAGGGTGCTCCAGTGTTGTTCATGCAAAAGAAAGATGGTACTCTCAGAATATGTATCGACTACCATCAACTAAAAAAAGTTACAGTTAAGAATAGGTATCCCCTACCCAGGATTGATGACTTTTTCGATCAGCTTCAAGGATCCAGTTGTTTTTCCAAGGTAGATCTCAGGTTGGGGTATCATCAGCTTAGAGTCAGAGAATGTGACATATCGAAAATAGCCTTCAGAACTCGGTATGGTCACTATGAATTTGTGGTTATATTCTTTGGACTAACTAATGCCCCTGCAACTTTCATGGACCTAATGAATAGGGTTTTTAAACAGTAACTAGACATGTTCGTCATTTTATTCATTGATAAAAATTTTCGTATACTTTCGAAATGAGGAAGAGCATGCTAACCATCTGAGGATAGTGCTACAGACGCTCAAAGACTACTAGTTGTTCGCTAAATTCAGCAAATATGAATTCTGATTGAAGTCTGTGACTTTCCTTGGTCACGTGGTCTGAGGTAAGGGTATTCAGATAGATCCTCAAAAGATAGCAGCGATGAAAGACTGGCCAAGATCTACTTCTCCAATAAATATCAGATGTTTCCTGGGTCTAGCCAATTATTACCGATGATTTGTAGAAGGATTTTCCTCTATTGCGTCTCCTTTGACTAAGCTAACTCAGAAAAAGGTTAAGTTTCAGCAGTCAGATGCATGTGAGAAGAGCTTCTAGGAGTTGAAGACTCGACTCACTATTGCTCTAGTTTTAACCCCAAAAGAAAAAAATATTTGTGCATTTCGCTCCGCCCAATCTGCNCTAGTTTTAACCTTACTAGAAGGAACAAAAGGGTTCATGGTATATTGTGACGCTTCCAGAGTTGGGCTCGGTTTGTTCTGATGTAGCGGGGTAAGGTGATAGCTTACTCCTCCAAATAGCTTAAGGTTCATGAAAAGAACTATCCAATTCATGATCTTGAATTGAAAGCAGTGGTGTTTGCTTTGAAGATATGGAGGCATTATCTTTATAGGGCGATAACACCCCAAAAATCTCTTAGACCAGGCTCAGACCCTGCAAGAAAAAAAGTTACCTCAGGACGAATGAGACAACGAGTCGTGGTCAGCTCCAACGACTCGTTGTGTTAGTCATGGTCAGTCCTGCATGGTCAGTCAAGAACCCATAGGACAAGGAACGACCCGTTGTGAGAAACAATGAGTCTTCCTATCACTCATTATTTCCTAAGCTCAGAGCTCCTCTCCAGGACCCCAGACTCAACCGATGAGTTGTTGTTAGAAACGACGACCCATTGTGTGAGTCGTTGTGTTAGAACCCCAGAAATTCTTTCCAGTGATGACGAGTGGGAACAATGACCCATTGTGTACAACAATGAGTCGTGGTCACCACATGTCATGTCAAGTTTGAGGTTTTTAGAAATTCTTCCAGTGAACATAACAACTGGACACAATGACCCGTTGGGTCCACCAACGAGTCACTATGTCACCCGTCGTCAAGCCTTTCAAGTTTCCTTGTACAGTAACCACAGAAGGAACCAACGACTTATTGGTTCATCTAAAGAGTCATGGTTTCCCCCGTTTCCACATCGAGTGATCCCATACCCTAGGCAGTAGGATCAATGAGAGGTCCCAACGAGTCGTGGTCTCAACCAATGACTCGTTGAGTGACCCGTTGGTTCCCTGTCGGTCAGTTTTGCAGATTTTACTCCAGGGATATTTTGGTAGCTTCCCACCTATTTAGTCCCTAAACTACATCATTTTAAGTATAATTTTAAATATATTAGAGGGATTAAATGGTTTTCCCCCTCATTCCCCACTTACACTTTTAGAAATCGATCGTAGAACCTGAGCCACTTCTCTTAAACAAGAACTAGGGCTCCTCATCAGTTGCAGAAATTCATGCTTTCTTCTTCAGGTACTTCTTATCCAGGTATATGAAAATTCAACAAGGAAATAGTTCTTCCCTTTTGTTTTCAAAATCTTCTCTACTTTTTCTATCAATTCAACCTAGTGGATTCGATATGTAGAAACTTGTCAGACTAATTTCTTTAAGATTTCAAGTGGAATATATCTCATGATTTTTAATTTCTTTATTATTCCCTATTTCTAAAATTTATTAAAAATTGTATCTAGTGGAATGATTTAGCCCTAGTTCTCAGTTCAATAGGATTTAGAATCTTGCGTGATGGACTAGTTTCCCTGTAGCTTGATTCTATCAGTTTTGAGATCCCCATATTATTAGTGTATGTGGAAATTTTAGTTAGATATATGCATGTCCAGTCTCAATCAAATTATTACACTCGGTGTTGTACAGAAACGTCAGCTGATCAGTTTGACTGTAGTTAATTCTTGAGGTATCAGTGGTGCCTCCCAGTTATCAGTATTAGACTCAGTTGTCAGATTTTACTGGTTCTTTAGGTGGTCATGACACTTCTAGATAAGAAGTTCTGACTAGCCTTAGGACCCCAACTTCAGATTACAGTTTGTTCTTTAGACGGTTACGACACTACTTGATAAGCAGCTCTGACCAGTCTTAGAACACCAGTTATAGAATCCGATCTGATAAGGCTCTCAATGTACTTCTAGATTGGCATTCCTAACTTAGACTTGGTCCAAGTTTCGAGCTCTCAGCTTAGTAGTTAGTCTAGAACTATTCAGTGGTAGTAGGACTTAACACTGAGCAAACCGAGGTTCCAGCACACCCAGGTTCCTAAAACTATGTTGCCATTGTAGGTTATTTTTATTAGCCTTATGGCCCCAGACATGTGATCACCTAGTTCATATCTTTATACCCTGGAAAGGTATATTGGGTCCTACCAATGGGGTGTATATATCAGACTCCACGTCTAGCTCACATGGTTATACGTCAGTTATAGACTCTCCCACTAGTGAGTTCTGTTCAGTCTCAGATTAGCTCAGTTCCGAACAGTTTTAGATTACTCAGTTCAGTAAAGTTGTTCAGATCAGTATCTCAGATTTAGGGGATGTCTTTTACCATCAGACAGGGTCATTTTGACCATCTTAGTATATTTCAATTTATTCAGTTTCAGCACTTCAGTTGGTCATTACATGTCTTCACAGTTCAGTTATTTTATTCTCCATGTTATCGTTTGTCCTACTTACTCAGTACATTCAGAGTACTGACGCATACCTATTATATTGTATTATTTTATGATACAACTAGAGGTTCTCAGTCTCAACACCATTTGGAGATCTCGTCCAAGAGTTTTTAGCTGCACCAGTGCTGAGTCCTCATCTTTCGACGACGATGATTATTTCTCTTTGATTATATTTCTTTCAGTTAGACTTAGAGTTAGCTGGGCGCTTGTCCCAACAACTCATCAGATAGATGGCTTTCAGACACAAACACAGATCCAGATTATCAGTTTTGTTTTCAGATGTATTAAAACTTTATGATTTAGTTCTTCCTCATAAATGGTTTTATCATTTTAAAGCTCCCTCTATGTTTTTACTCAGATTTCCAGTGTTATGATAGACCATGGGTTGACTTGGGGTTACTCGTGACTCCAAGTACCGTGTCTCATCCAGGGTGTAGACTCGGGGCATGACAAACTTAGTATCAGAGCACTAGGTTTAGAGTATCCTAGGATGTCTGACAGCCGCGTCGAGTAGAGTTCTTTTAGTGGGTGTGAAGCGCGCCACACTTATGATGGGGAGGCTACAAGAAGTTATTAGGAAAACTTCCTTTTGTTCATACTCTTTATCGTAGGTTGAAGTTTAATTCCAGAAATGTTCTTCTAACTTATGGGTACTCTCAGGATGTGTATCGACTACTCACAGTCAAGAACATGTATCCCCTATCCAGGATTGATGACTTATTTGATCAGCTTCGAGGAGCCAGTTGTTTCTCGAAGGTAGATCTCAGGTCGGGGTACTATCAACTAAGAGCCAGAGAGTGTGGCATACTGAAAACAACTTTCAGAACTCGGTATGGTCACTATTAGTTCATGGTTATGTCCTTCGGACTGACTAATTCCCCTACAACTTTCATGGACCTGATGAACAGGATTTTCAAGCCATATCTAGACATGTTTGTTATTGTATTTATTTGATGATATTCTGGTATACTACAGAAGTGAAGAAGAGCATGCTAACCATCCGAGGATAGTGTTACAGATGCTCAGAGATCAGCCAGTTGTTCGCTAAGTTCAAAAAATGCAAATTCTAGTTGAAGTCAGTGACTTTCCTTAGTCACATGGTCTTGGGTGAGGGTATTCAGGTAGATCCTCAAAAGATAGCAGCGGTGAAAGACTGGCCAAGACCTACTTCCCCAATTGAAATTAGAAGCTTCTTGGGTCTAGTCGGTTATTACCAATGTTTTGTGGAAGGTTTCTACTCTATTGCACCTCCTCTGACTAGGCTGACACAAAAAAAGGTGAAATTCCAATGGTCAGATGCGTGTGAGAAGATTTTCCAGGAGTTGAAGACTCGACTCACTACCGCTCCAGTGTTGACCTTGCCGGAAGGAACAGATGGGTTTGTAGTGTATCGCAACACTTCTAGAGTTGGACTTGGTTGTGTTGTAATGCAGCAGGGTAAGGTGATAGCTTACGCCTCCAGAAAGCTCAAGGTTCATGAGAAGAACTACCTGGTTCATAACCTGGCGCTAGCAGCAATGGTGTTTTCATTGAATATATGGAGGCACTACCTGTACAGGGCTCACGTGGATGTTTTCACCAATCACAAGAGCCTTCAGTATGTGTTCAGTCAAAAAGATCTAAATCTTCATCAGAGAAGATGGTTGGAGCTATTGAAGAACTATGACATGAGTGTGCTGTATCACTCGGGCAAGGACAATGTGGTGGCTAATTCCCTAAGAAGGATGTCTATGGTGAACGTGGTTCATGTTGAAAGGGGAAAAAAGGAACTGGCAAAGGATATCCACAGGTTAGCTCGGTTGGGAGTGCAGTTGGTTGATATAACTGAGGGCTGAGTACTTGTGCAAAGTGGATTAGATTCCTTATTGGTAGATGAAGTTAAGTCGAGGCAAGATGAAGATCCCATACTGCCTAAGCTGAAGGAGGCGGTTCTCAGAAAAAAAAATGGAGGCTTTCTCCCAAGAGGGAGATGGTGTACTCCATTACCACGGTAGGCTATGTGTGCTGGATGTGGGTGACTTGAGACAACAAATACTAGATGAAGCACATAGTTTGAGATATTATATCCACCCATGAGCTACTAAGACGTACCGTGATCTATGTGATATTTACTGGTGGAACGACATGAAAAGAGACATTGCAGAATTTGTAGCTAAATGCCTGAACTACCAGTAGGTCAATGTGGAATATTAGAGATCGAGAGGTATGACTCAGGATATCAGTATACCCACATGGAAGTGGGAAGAAGGGGATATGAATTTTATTACAAGTCTACCCCGTATTCATCGGCAACAGTAGACCAGATGACCAAGTCAGCACATTTCCTGCTCGTTAAAAATACAGACTCAGCTGAGGATTATGCTAGGCTTTATATCTGGGAGTTGGTCAAACTTCATGGGGTGCCCTTGTCCATTATTTCAGATAGAGGTACTCTGTTCACCTCACATTACTAGAAGTCATTTCAGAAGGGACTTGGTACCCAGGTCAAGCTCAGCACAGCTTTTCACCCATAGACAGATGGACAAGCTGAGCGGACTATACAGACTTTGTAAGATATGTTGAGAGTGTGTGTGATCTATTTCAAGGGCAGTTGGATGATCACCTACCTCTCATCGAGTTTGCGTACAACAACAGTTACCACTCTAGTATCCAGATGGCCCCATTTGAGGCATTATATGGTAGGAGGTGTATATCTCCTATATGGTGGTTTGAGGTTGGTGAAGCTACCTTAATAGGGCCAAACTCAGTTCATGAGGCAATGTAGAAGGTGCAACTTATTAGGGAGAGGTTGAAAACAACACAAAATTTTCAGAAACCTATATAGATGTGAGGAGAAGAGAGTTACAGTTTGTAGTGGATGACTGGGTTTATCTAAGAATTTTACCCATGAAAGGGGTGATGAGGTTTGGGAAGAAAGTAAAACTCAGTCCAAGATATGTGGGATCCTACAGAATTTTGAAGCAAATTGACAGTGTGACATATGAGTTAGAACTACCTCCAGAGTTAGCATCTGTGCACCCAGTCTTCCATGTATCACTATTGAAGAAGTGGATCAGTGATCCAACTTTAGTTGTGCCACTAGACAACGTGCAAATAAAAGACAGTCTCTCTTACAAAGAGGTCCCAGTTCAGATACTTGACTGTCACGTTCGTAAGCTTAGAAACAAGGAAGTCGCTTCGGTGAAAGTTTTGTGGAGGAACCAGCTAGTTGAGGGAGCCACATGGAAAGCAGAAGCAGACATGATGAACAGATACCCTTACTTATTTCCTTCCAGTTCAGTTCCAGCATCAAGTACTAAATCCCTCATCAGAACTCTATTCAGTTCCGTACTCATCAACTCTATTCAGAATTTTTATGTGCATTTTAGTTGCATCAGCTCTTTTAGCATGGTTAAGTCAGTTCGAAGTCAGTTACTTTTTAAGAAACCAGCTCATAGTCTCAGTCTAGGAATTACAACTCTTTTCCTATTTTTCTAGTAGCTTTAGTCTTCATTCTAAGATGAATGATCCCAAGAGGGAGATATTATAACACCCTGAAACTTTCCTAGACCAGGCTCAGACCCTACAAGAAAAATCCAGAAGAAAAACCAAAAATTTGCCTCAGGACGACTGAGACAACGAGTCGTGGTCAGCTTTAACGACTCGTTGTGTCAGTCATGTTCAGCCCTGTGTGGTCAGTCAACCAACGAGTTGTTGTCAAAAACAATGACCCGTTGTGTGAGTCATTGGGTGAGAACCCCAAAAACTTCTTCCAGTGATGACGAGTGGGAACTACGACCCGTTGTGTCCCACAATGAGTCGTGGTCACCACCCATTGTATCAAGTTTGAGATTTTTAGAAATTCTTCCAGTGAACATAACAAATGAACATAACGACCCATTGGGTCCACCAATGAGTCGTTGTGTCACCCGTCATCAAGCCTTCCAAGTTTCCTCGTACAGTGACCATGGGAGGAGCCAAGGACCTGTTGGTTCATCCAACGAGTCATGATTTCCACCGTTTCCATATCCAGTGATCCCATCCCCCAGGTAGTCGGACCAACGAGAGGTCCCAATTAGTCATGGTCTCAACCAACGACTCGTTGAGTGACCCGTTGGTTCCCTATCAGTCAGTTTTGCAAATCTTACTCTAGGGATATTTTTGTAACTTTCCACATATTTAGTCCCTAAACTATGTCGTTTTAAGTATAATTTCAGAGATATTAGAGGGATTAAATGGTTTTCCCCCTTATTCCCCATGTACACTTTCAGAAATCGATCATAGAACCCAAGTCACTTCTCTCAAACAAGAACTACGGATCCTCATCAGTGGCAGACATTCATGCTTTCTTGTTTAGGGATTTTGTCACGCCCCGCCCTGGGGGGTATGACTGGCACCTGGTGCCCTAGCAGGACTTGGACTGCTAACTGGTGAGCCTAAGCACATCTGGTGCCTGGCTAGCTCTATTTCTGATTTCTGGAAACAAAGGGCTATATAACGACTGTAAACACCGCCTCCCGCCGACTGGGCCTATAGCCACCTGTGCCTGTAAAAACAGCTAACCAGAAACATACTCACAACATGGAACCTATGCG